>SEYY01001750.1:25000-30000 GCA_009176605.1 Armadillidium nasatum | reverse complement strand
GATAAATAATTATATAACATGCATATTCGTAACTCAAATGAAAATTTGCAATGCAGAACCTATTAGGATAGATTCTGAATCTTAAATATGCAAGAGGGTTTTTAACCTTCAGTCTAAAGTTACAGGTATTAACAACGTTTTACACTAATTACAATTATTAATTTAAAATACTTGCAAAGAAGCAAGAAAACTCTAGTCTGAATTGTATCTAAATATTTAATTCATATTTACAGATGCACACTTATTAACAAACTAACTTCCTACCAATAACTGAAAAGAAATTATTAAAAATTATCGATAATCGACATTTTATGATTTTATCGATTTATATCGATACCAAATATCTTATATCCAAATATCATATATATATATATATATATATATATATATATATAATTATATATATATATATATATATATATATATATATATATATTATATATATATATATATATATATATATATATATATATATATATAAAATATATAAAAAAAAAAAAAAAAAAAAAAAAAAAAAAAAAAAAAAAATATATATAATATATATATATATATATATATATATATATATATATATATATATATATATATATATACAGTAAAAAACCCACAGTATATATATATATATATATATATATATATATATATATATATATATATATATATATATATATATATATATATATATATATATATATATATATATATATATATATATATATATATATATATATATATATATATATATATATATATATATATATATATATATATATATATATAAAGGAAAATTAAAAAAATTCTGTTTGAAATCTTTGAATTGTTTTATTATTATTATTATTATTATTATTATTATTATTATTATTATTATTATTATTATTATTATTATTATCATTATTATTATTGTTGTTGTTTGTTGCAAGAAATTCCTTATTTTGTAGCTTTTTATTGTGACTAATGTACGTAAGAGTTGTTAATGGGAGTGATAAAATAAGAGGGAGAATAAGACTTCTCTCTCCCTCCATTTAATTATTTAATTTAAGAAAAGGGGAAAAAAAAGATAAATTTTCACATCAGATATTTTGATTTGGTGATTAATTTAGGTTTGGAATTTAAAACGTAGCGTAATGAGAAACAATAAAATATATATCTTAAATTGTATATTAAAGAATAATATTTGGAAAGGATAAAGTTCAATTGTCTTTGTTAATAAATATAAAAAGAAGGTGAAGAAAAGTGACCAAAAATTTGAATATAACATAAAGAAACAATTTGTAATTTGTTAGTTAATTATTGCTAACATAATAGAACAAAACAAGAATACTGTTGTTGAGAAGAACGTATTTATAAAAGTGACTATACTTATATTTAAAATAAATGAGTTAACTTTAAAAATTTCTGTAATTTTTTTTTATATAAAAGGCAACCCAAACTAAAGAAACTAATAGTTTCATGGAAAACTTTTGAACTTGCGGTTATACAGTACAATAATAATTATTGACATATTTGTTGTGATTTTAAAGTTATCGCCATTTTACTAGGATTTAAGCATGGATATACAAATTACAGCCATTTTCTCTGTGAATGGGACATGTTTTAGAGGATATCGCTTCACCAAGCTTGGAAGAATGTAGCTTATCAGCCTTTTGTGGCTTCTTGATAATGTTATTCTTCCACACCTACAAATTAAACCAGGATTAGTAAGTAATTTAAAGTTCTCGATAAGAACAGGGAATGCATTTACAAATTTCTGTCAGTTATTTCCGAGGATAACCAAATGAAAGATGAAGGATAAAATGGATATTGGTTCCCAGACAAGTCACATCAAAAGTATGAGGAATTTGAAAGCCGGTTGAAAGATGGCAAAAGAGAAGAATGTAAAACTTTCAGAAGTGTGTCAACAGATATCCAGGAAAAGTCAGACCAAAAATTTCCATCTGCTTATGGATGAATGAACTTATTGTGGCGTAAGAAAAAATGAGCTGCAGAATGTCACTAAAACTGCATATGCTCTATTCACATTTAAATGTCTCCCTCGTTAATTGTAGTCATTCAAAAACTTGGTGAGTGAATTTTCGAGAGCAAATGAAGCTATAAAATATTGGCACATTACTATTGAATGGTCAGAAGAGACGATCCACAAACAGAATGCAAATGACAAGCAAAAAGACATTATATTTGGAAAATTTCTGTTAATTTTATTTCTCATAAAATCACAATGTTAAACTGTGAATTATTCATAATTTTATTTTATAAATGCTATAAATGTCGAATTTGGCATTGACTTAAGAGTTTTTTGTTTTTTTTATCTTTCTTTACTCCTTTTGTGCTGTAGATTTTTATTGGATAACAAATTCCTTTATGATATAAAATCAATTGAAATTAAATGGGGTCGGGATACACAATCATCGAAATTAAAAAAAAATCTCCATTTTTCCCCATTTTTCGCAATTTTCTACGCCTTTTGAAAGAAAGTAGAATGTATTTTGTAAAAATACTTAGGAAAAATTTCTAAGCATATGTAAAAGTTAAATATTTCCTAAGAAAATGTAACAAATGTAGAAAGTAATGTATTTTAAAACCCCACAAATATAATAATTTACATTTCTTTACCTCTTTTGCTTTTACCTTCTGTAACTTCCAAATAAAAACCAATATAACATTTTTATTAACATTTTCTTTTCAGCAATTCAAAATTTTCTTGAAGTTTTTGTTCTAGTCTTGTTTACGAAACACTTCCTAAGATTATAGCACAGTGTTTTTGATTGTCTTTTATAAAGAATGGGAATGTTTAGATGTTATTTAATATAATATAATTATTAATAATAATTTAATATAATTTACGTTTTCTCCTTGGGAGGTATACTATAAATTTATTGTCATATGGATTATATTCAATAAAATTTCCAAATCCAATTATGAAGTTCTGTAAAAATTCTAAGGAAAACTGAAAACATATTGTGCTAATGCAATTTTCTGCAAGTTTAATTCATTTAATACGATGACTATGGTTTCAAAAATTTTATGAGTGAACACGGTAGTTGAACATCTCACGAATTTCCTCATTGATTGCTTATTAATATGCCTTATGATGTCTTCAGCAACACTTTTTAACAGACTTTCTATTGGTTGCTGTTGATTTTTGGGTTATCTTTGTGTTTTGGCTGAGAAACAATGTTTTATATATATATATATATATATATATATATATATATATATATATATATATATATATATATATATATATATATATATATATATATATATATATATATATATATATATATATATATATATATATATATATATATATATATATATATATATATGTACACTTTTACTTTTTACTCTTACTTTTTTACCCCTTGGACCTTCCTCATTGGAAGGGCCACACTGCTTTTAGGAAATCCGCAACGGCCACCGGCTGTAAACAAAGGTCTCTCAGAGAGGAGATGTGATGGAGGGTTCTGTGTTGTGTATGAGAGAGGCATCTAAGAAGGAGGTGTTCTGTTATTTCAGGTTCTTCCATACATCTTTGACATATTGGAGATGGTATGTTTTGTATATTGAATATTTGTTTGTATGCTTGCAGGCTAGGGTGGTGGCCTGACCTTAATCTGGATACGGTAATTCGGGTTTGCGCGGTAATGTGTTTTGTGTATTTGCTATGTGAGGGGGTTGTTCGTTTAGAAGAGGATTTGGTTGGCGGGTGTTGAGAAAATTTAGTGTTATGATGGTGTGTATGTGTTTGTTTAATGGTGTGTTGTTCGCAGTAGGTGGAATGGTTCTGAATATGTTACTGTAGTATTGGGCAGAAGATGATAGGGGTTATTTTAGACTGTCTTGTGTGGTCTTGTAGGGTATAGTGACAAGGGTGTGATATGTCTAGGGTGTTTGTGTAGAATTAGGTTCCTATCATGTCTAGGTGAACACCGATCGGGATTATTTTTGTTTCTTCGTGTAAATGCTGAATTGGAGTGGTTCTAGTGAAACCTGTGATGATTCGAAGAGCGGTATTTTTTTATGTTGTAATTTCTCTGTGTTTGAGGGTGAGGTGGCCGGATACCAGGCTGGAGATGCGTAATTAAGTGTTAGTCTGATGAACTGTTTGTATGCTATGATGAGGGTGGTTAGTTCGTTGCTGAAGCTGTTTTGTGACAGTGTTCGTATGATGTTTAATTTTTTGTCTGCAGTGTTGATTATATTTTGGATGTGTTTTAAGAAGGAGAGGTGTGTGTTATAAGTGAGGCCTAGGATCTTTGGAAATTTATTTAGAGGAATGAGGGTATTATTTAGTTTTTCGTGGGGGTGGAGGGAAGATTGGTGTATATTGGTAGTAATAAGAGTGATTGAGGATCTTTCGGGGGAAGCTGTCATTCTGTTTGATTTTAGCCATGTTTCCAGTTATTGGATGTATGATTGAATGAGTGTGGTGGCTGTGGGTATGGAAGGGTTTTGTATTGTAATGGATATGTCGTCGGCATATGTTATTAGTTTTATGTCTGGAGTTTGTGGGGTGGGTAGGTCTGCTCTATACAGATTAAATAGTAGAGGGGATAGGATGGCTCCCTGTAGAACACCATTTCTTAGTTTTACTGTTTTCGAAAGATGGTTTTTGTTGGAGACTTGAGCTGTGCGATCGGAGAGGAAGTTGGAAATCCATTTTTTATAATTGTTGGGTATAGGTGAGTGTAGGATTTTTTGAATGAGGTTATGTCTAGGGACTATATCAAATGCTTTGTTGATGTCGATGGCAATGAGTATGGTCCTGTGGGATGGTTTTTTGTTGAGGCCATTTATTATGTTTTGAGATATAGTGGGGAGGGCGGTGGTGGTTGAGTGGAATTTCTTGAAACCGTGTTGGAATTGTGAGGTTTGCATGAGTGGTTTGATTTTTGAATAAATGAGTTTTTCTAAGAGTTTGCATAGTGTGGATAGGATGGAGATCGAGAGGTATGAAGATGGGAGTTTTGGGTCTTTCCTGGGTTTTACTTTGGAGGTAA
>SEYY01001750.1:15000-22500 GCA_009176605.1 Armadillidium nasatum | reverse complement strand
TTCCCAGAGGACGCTTTAGCAATCATTGTTATATGTGGTTTCTAAGACAATTTAGTATTTATGTTAAGACCAAGAATGTTAATGTTATTTACAGGTGAGATGGGAGAGCCATCGAAGAAGATAGGAAAGTTGGGAGGTGTTTTGGAGAGGGAGATGTGAAAAAGTTGAGTTTTTAAAGAGTTGAATTTTACAAGGTTGCTATGACCCCACCAAGAAACCCCATCCAGATCATCAAGAATGAAATCGGAAAGTTGAAAACGAGAAGCAACTCTAGAAACAAAAGAGGGAGCAGATTTGAAATGAGTAGAAGAATGTAGAGTTAAATCATCAGCATAAAAGTGAACAGGTAGTTAATGAAAAGTAAGAATAAAGTTGGAGATAAAACAGAACCCTGAGGAACTCCACAATTGACAGGAAAAGAAGAAAAGGTCGCTCCATCTACAAGTCCCAAAATGAAACGATCTGAGAGAAAACTAGACAAGAGTAGCAAAGAGGAGGAGGAAACCCAAAGGAAGGGAGCTGGGAGAGCAATGACGCATGCCATTCCCGATCAAAGGCCTTGTATATATCAAGCGCCACCACACAAGACTCCCCGAAGTCCCTAAGGGCAGAAGACCATAAATCAGTGAGATAGGAAAGTATTTCACAAGTTGACCTCGAGCGTCGAAAGCCATACTTATGATCTGAAGAAGAGAATGAGACTACAAATGGTCCAGGAAATGAGAGTTGAGGAGAGTTTCAAAAATTTAGACAGAACACAAGTGAGAGCTATAGGTTGATTGTTTGAAGGGTCAGAGGATTATCTTTTTTCGGGATCTGCTGAACATATGAGCGTTTCTAGCATTGAGGAAAACTATTATCATTGAGACAGGCGCTAACTCGGAAGTACATTCCCTCAGAACGCTAGGGGGAATGCCATCCGGGCCACTGGCCTTCCTGACGTTCATAGATTTCAGGATCCCATGCACCTGATCATGAGTAATCACAGGTAGAGACATGGGAATCCTGAGAGGAAAAGGAGTATAATCGTTTTCAAAAATTCTAAACTTACTTCATACTCTTGAAGTGGTCAAGTGGACGTGGTTAATATATCTTGTTGAAATACTATTGGATGAAAATATAATCTTAAAATTTGTCCCATGTCGTCTTGAAAATGTTCGACCCAAGCAATGGTGCTTATTTCTGTCCACGATAGTATTTGGGGGTGTTATTTCTGGCCAAGGGCTATATGGAATGTTTTTCAAATCGGATAATTTTTGTTTATTTTGTATTAGACTTTTTGGGAAATTAATAGCTTGAAGTTCTTGTTAAATCCTGGGCCATACTGTTATTGTTGTTTCTTTGACTCTTTTGTGAGATCTGATTTTACATCGACAATGTTTGTTCCTCTAGGTGTTTCTCCATCAATTATATTTTTTCTTGAATCATCCTATAAGATCTTATTTTTAAAATGTTGCAGATGCAATTTCATTTTCTCTAGATCCAGCAGAAAGGCATTGTTCTGATGTATTTTGAAACCTTTTTTCCTATTCTTCATTATATGATGTCATTGTTACTGTTTTTTGTGTATAATTACTTGATAAAGATTGATTCTTCAATTCTCTTAAGTCCACAAATGATTGTATTACAACCTAATATAGAAATACTTTTTTCATGAATATTCATATTCGAGTTTAATATAAGAGAAATTCCTTTTCATAATTGTTTGTTTTTTCAGCTTTAGGATTGTTCAGACTATAAGGTTGTTGTTGTTGTTGTTGTTATTGTTTTTTCTATTGCTGTTGTTTCTGGTGTGGTAATTGTGGTTTTTATTGTTGTTGTTGCTGTTTTTGTTGTTGTTGTTGGTGGTGGTGTGATTGCTGGTGTGGTTTTTGTTATGTTATATATCTCATTTTCTAATCATCTGCATATGGTGATATCACTACTTTCCTTCATTATTGAGGAAATAATTTAGATAATAAAAGTGCGATAACTGAGAAAAGAAGAGGAAGAAATACTCCACCACTTTTTTGCAATGTTATCTTTTTGCTTTTAAGATTTTTTTTATATTACGAGGGTTTTCGAATGATGTTTCTTTGTTGACGAAATTTAGCATTCTGAGGTTTATTTAAAGGAATATTTCCTTTTATTAGATTTAAAAAAATCTTGAATACACATTTTGTCAAATTTCATATTCAGTGACTAATTTTCGCTATCTTTGACTTTAGTTTTTTAAATTTCACCATTATAGGTAAGTATTTTTAATCAGTGAACTCATTATTCAGCTATGTATACGTTTTCTATTTTGCTAGGTAGAATATTAGTATGTAGCAGAACTCTAAATTTGTTCATTGGATGAAGATCACACAACAAATTAAAATGCGGAATAAATGTTATCTCCTTCTACATTTTTAGAAATTCTTTGCGCTGAGTTGGATAATGGTGGGGCCAGGATATTTCCTTTTTTTTATTTCACCTCTGGAGGGCAAAGGCCAGAGATCTACTAAAATTTCTACCAGAGTTAGGGGGAAAGTCGAGAACCTAGTCAAATTAAAAGCCGACATGACCAAATACACGGCGTTTGAAGGTGCATAATTCATAGGAAGTTGGAAAAATAGATGAAGGAAGTGTGTTCCAGACTTTACCAATAGAGTATATGTAAGATTAAGCGTAGCAGTTAAGTCTGGGGTCAGAGAGGTAGATAAAGAGAGGATGAGACTGTGTAGAAAGACTAGTCGCACAAGCAATTCTCTATGGAGGAGGTATGCGACGTGGGAGTTCAGAAGAACCATGTCCATTGTAATAGCGATAGTATAGAGAGAGTGACACAAAAATTCGACGGACAGAAAGAGAATGGAGAGAATTAATGAAAGCAGGGGAGTTGATAAGATGAAAAACTTTAGACTCCACCTTTTCCAGAAAAGCTGTACGAGTGGAACCATCCCAGATGTGTGAGGCATACTCCATACAGGGGCGAACAACACCACTATACAGAGCAAGAAACTGGGATGGAATGAAGAAATGCTGTAGGCACCTCAGAACACCCAATCTCTTAGAAGCTTATTTAGAAAGAGAAATAATGTGAACTTTCCAAGAAAGATCACGAGAAAAAGAAACACCAAGAATATTAATGAGATGAAAGTTTGAGTTGTGTGTTTTCAAAATTGATCAGAGATAAGATTAGAATAATTGAGTGGTTTCCAAATCTTCATGTTAAGGATAGATTCGAAAACTTTAGAAAGAACAAATGTTAAAGAAACTGGACGATAGTTAAAGCGTTGAGAAGGGTCCCTCTTCTTAGGAACTGACTGTATGAGCCCACATTTCCAGCAAGAAGGGAAGGTTGAAGTAGAAAGACATAAACGAAAAAGTTTACCAAAGCAGGGTGCAAGCTCGGAAGCACAAGTTTTGAGAACCACAGGATGGATACAATCAGGACCATACGCCTTCTTAGTGTTAAGCTTAGAGAGAGCAGGAGTAACATCTTTAGAAGAAATTATAATTTTAGGCATAAATGAGTTTGAAGGGGTTGAAGGAGGAGGAACAGCTCCGGAATCGTCTAAGGTTGAATTAGATCAAAAGTTTAAGCGAAGAGTTCAGCTTTAGAGAAAGTCAAAACGGCAGTTGTACCGTCAGAAGATACTAGAGGAGGGAAAGAGGAAGAAGCAAAGTTATTGACATTTTTTGCAAAATGCCAGGAAGGGCGTGAGTAAGTAGAACCAGAAAGATTATTGCATTTGCGAGGGAGAAAGGAGTTTTTAGTGTTACTGAGAAAATATTTTGCACGATTCCGGGATGAAATATAAGTTGCTTGAGTTACTGGAGTTTGAAGACAATGGTAGTTCCTGAAGGCAGCATCCCTGCGACAGATAGCACGAGAACAAGCAGAGTTAAACCAAGGTTTGTTAGGTTTAGTGGAAGGGATATAATACGGAATGTACGCCTCCATGCAAGAGAGAATCACCTCGGTTATTGCCTCTGCACACTCAGAGGGACCCCTCCCACGGAAACAGTAATTATTCCATGGAAAATCAGAGCAGTACAACCGCAAGTCAGACCAGTTAGTGGCACCGAAATTCCAAAAACGTCTCCTCGCCGAAGACTGGGGCCGTTCTTGCGGAAGACTTGAAGAGACAGGACAAGATACAGAGATAAGAAGGTGATCGGATGAACCCAGAGGAGGAAAGAGTTTAACAGTGTAAGGAGAAGGATAAAAAGTTAGGGAAAGATCAAGTATGCTGGGTTCATCACCAAGCCGATCAATCACTCAGGTATACCTACCAACTGCTCAAAGTTGTTCTGGATAAAAAATTGGAAGACGAGTTCACCAGCTAGATCGTGAGAATTAGGTGAAAGCCATTTGCGGTGGTGAACGCTGAAATCTCCTAAAATGACGATTGATTTGAAAGAATGTGTTCTATTTTGGAGTTAAGATAGTCGAAAAATTTTGGATAGTCTGTAGAGTTAGGAGATAAGTAGACAGAACAGATAAATTTAGTTGTAGATTTGCAAGAAAGTTTAAGTCATCAAGTAGAGAATTCAGAAGACTCCAAATTAGATACATATGAGCAACATTCGCCTTTGGCTGAAAATTGAAGATAGAGACAGTAGGATTAAACAGAGTAGGGCTTGCTGTCAGCACACTCACACACCTGAGTTTCGGTTAAGAATAAGAGATGAGGTCTAGAAGAAGAGAGGTGGTGTTCGAGAAAGTTGAAATTAGTAAAGAGACCGCGAATGTTGCAGTAGTTAATGAAAAAGGCTGATCGTGCATCAGGGCAAGTCGGCATAGAGGTCTTGGTGGCACCAACCCCATCACCGGAAGCCAGCAACTCCCATATATATATATATATATATATATATATATATATATATATATATATATATATATATATATATATATATATATATATATATATATTTAAGGATGGAGTGAAGTATCGGTATCGGTAAGTATCGGCATATTTTTCAGTATCGGTATCGGCAAAATTTTTGGATAAGAATAAAGTGTCGGTATCGGTAGTAGTATCGGCAAGTATCGGTATATTTTAGGTATCGGGTATCGGTATTGGGTAATTTTTAGGTATCGGTATCGGGGTAATTTTTAGGTATCGGTAAAAATTTTGGTATCGCTCCATCTCTAATATATATATATATATATATATATATATATATATATATATATATATATATATATATATATATATATATATATATATATATATATATATATAATATATATATATATATATATATATATATATATATATAACCTTCTAGAGTTCTTTTGGAATCAAATTCTTTATACTCGATTATGTTCAGCAGAACACTGAAATCGAGATTGGAGCTTTAATAGCCAATGGGGCCAAAAACCAAGATCAGAATTAAAGTCTGATAAGAAAGACCCATATTCTTCTGATTGAATCTTTCTCGAGTGTGATTATGTTGAATTGATCCTGGAAGAAATATATTTTAAAGGCGTAAATAGCCTTTGCCATCAACCGATCGTGGCTCACACTGCCAGGAATGCGAAATGAGACCCCACGTCGGAGACTGCAGCAAAGGAAGATCACAGCTAATTCTAATAATTCCCGATAATCATCACGGTGCTGTTTCAGGCGTAAATGATCTTCAAGAAATTCCATCAAATTACCACGAACACCCTCGGTGACAACGTCAACCTCACTACAGTATTTTGTGCTGTCTGAGGTCGAAAACTTTCTTTATATCTTTTAACATTTGGTCCAGATGTTGATTTCATTATTGTATCAAAGCATATTTTTTAAGACTATTCTGAAGGTGTGATGCCTGCAAGGAAGATAGAGTAAATCACATTCAAACATTTTTTCAATATTTGTACAGGCACCATTAATTCTTCCAGTGTTACTTATGGTTGTATCAAAACAAAATGCTTGTCACTTTTATTCTATGCCCCAATTTTGAACTGCTCGATAAACGGCTATAGCTTGGTCTTCTCAGGTAGCTGCTGGATCTCAGGTATACCTACTAATTGTTCTTTGCCTTGAAACCTAACTATTATTGGTAGTCAATCAGTTTTCTCCGCACCACATAAAGCCGAAAGAAGTTTGATATAACAATGTAAGACCAACGCAATGCATCCCACAATGATAAATTGTTCTTTAATTTACTCTTGCCTCTGCCTCCTGAATTCCTTCCGTCGATGTTGAAATGATGGGAGATTAATAATTAAGCTTATAGTATCATGCTTAAAGGCTTCTGCTGCTGCCATTAACAAGTGAACCGGGTTCCGATGGCTAATTTTACATTTGTCTAATGTTTCAGATAGACAGAGTGTGAAAAAATCTAATGTTCTTCTTCTCATTGAAGTACTGGGTTCACATTTTCTCTGTGTATCTCTTGTGTCTGGTTCTGATTTCTCATCTCCACTATCGCTGCTTGATATTGGTGATAGATGTTCAGTGAGGTTTCCTTCCATTTCTTCGTAGATCCTCTTAGTTAATGTCTTTCCGTTTCCTTTTTTCCTTTTCATATTTTAGATCAATGCCAGACGTGGAACCTGGTTGTCTTTTCTTGCGTTCCAATAATAAAAATAAATATTCTCTTTATTTTTAAGGATATCCAATACATTTGTCTAATGCTTCAAATAGACGAATTGTGAAAAAATCTAATGTTCCTTTTCTCATTGAAGTACTTGGTTCACATTCTCTCTGTGTCTCTCTTGTGTCTGGTTCTGATTTCTCATCCCACTATCGCTGCTTGATATTGGTGATAGGTGTACAGTGACGTTTCCTTCCATTTCTTCGTAGATCCTCTTAGTTAATGTTTATTTTAGATCAATGCCAGTATGGAGTATGGAAACCCAAAATCCATAAACCAGATATCCCCCTCCGTCCCATCCTCTCTTCTATTAACACTCCATCTTATAAACTCTCAAAATTTCTCGTCCCAATACCTTAACCCTCTTACTACTAACGACTATACTCTTTCGGATTCATTTTCCTTCTCAAATTTTATACAAAATATACACTTTCCTAATTCATATATTACCAGTTTTGACATCAACAACCTATTCACAAATATTCCTGTTGCCGAAACGTGTGACATCATCTTGACATCCCATATTCACCAATCCCTTGGCTTAACCCCTACCTCCTTTAAACAAATGTTGTCCCTGGCTGTCAATAACTCTATTTTTACATTCAACAACACCTACTACAACCAGGTCGATGGTATGCCTATGGGTTCCCCCCTGGGCCCCTCCTTTGCCAATATCTTCCTATGTCACCATGAATCCATCTGGCTCAATCAATGTCCCTCCTCCTTCAAACCTTTAATATACTAGACGATATGTAGATGACTGTTTTCTTGTCTTTAACAACAAAGAGCAATCAGATTTATTCTTTCAATATATCAACAAACAGCACCCCCATATTCAATTCTCCCGCCAAGATGAATCTAATAATTCTCTTCCCTTCCTTGATATTCTTGTCTCCCACACCCCCAATGGCTTCTCCACCTCTGTATACAGAAAACCTACAT
>SEYY01001750.1:0-12500 GCA_009176605.1 Armadillidium nasatum | reverse complement strand
CAGTCTGGCATAATGTATTATATATATATATATATATATATATATATATATATATATATATATATATATATATATATATATATATATATATATATATATATATATATATATATATTATATATATATATATATATATATATATATATATATATATCGAACAAGAAAAAAAAACATATAAATCTTGTAATTTTTCTTCCATAATTAAAAAAACAACCTCCCTCAACATGAGACTTTAAACAACTGTCTTAGTCTGTTTATATTCATTTTGATCTGTACTTAAAAGGACAGAAAGACAAACTAGATACTTGATAAAAACTGCTATTGCAATTTTGCATTGTTTTTTTCGTAAGTTGCCATATCTGTCTTATTATTTAAGTTGGCCTAAATTAGGACTGAAATTTTACAGCCCATATTTTATATAATGGCAATGCTTGAAAAATAATATCGTACCCAAAAATTTGCAGTTACAAAATGCATTTACTTCTTATTTTCTTTAATGATTTATACTTTTTATGTATTAAGTTGTTAAAAAAATGAATTTAAATCACTTTTCTCTGACAAAAATTTCATATTTATATTAACATCCTACGCCTGGTATTTTTAATTTGGAGAGGCTGCAGCCCTGGAGCCCATAATGACGAGCCGCCACTGTATATATGTATTGTGAGTATATGTGTGTGTGTATACATGTAATTGTGTGTATTCAGTCCACATACGATTCTATGCATGTGTGTATGTATTTACACATGCTTTCATCTTAATGTTTAATATTTCATTTTTACCTTTCATATATATATATATATATATATATATATATATATATATATATATATATATATATATATATATATATATATATATATATATATATATATATATATATATATATATATATATATATATATATATATATATATATATATATATTAATAAGTCTCTACATTTTTTACAGGTGTTCTTCCTCTTACATTATACTCGACATAACATTGTACTATATATCATATTATGTTATCATACTTTTAAATGTGCATTTATTTATTGATTATCTAACTAATCTATGTTATTTTGTGGTTTCAGAAAAGTAACTATATGAAAATGGATTATGTGAAATCCGAAACGTCAAATATTATTATTATAATTACTTAATGTAAATAATTTATTTAATTTAATTGTTTAATATAGGTTAATTGGTGTCGGCATTGCAATTCAATCCTTATTATGATGACACTATCAACCTGTTTTGCAGTCTGGTTTCTAATATATATATATATATATATATATATATATATATATATATATATATATATATATATATATATATATATATATATATATATATATATATATATATATAATATATATATATATATATATATATATATATATATATAATATATATATATATATATAACTGCTTTGTTTTATGTCTATGGATTTCTTTTTATACTTGCACAAGTACTGTCATGGGTCCCAAAAATTTGGGCCCCTCCCGTAGCCCGGGGTCCGAGTGGGCTTTATCGCCGCTACTGCTTCTCATTAAAAACTTAATTTCTTTTTAATAAACCGTAATAGTTAAACCCTTGAAATTTTAAACTAGTATAGTACTTTCCATGGATCATCAAATTATATATTATCAGATTCTCTAACCGCCATATTTCGGTTTAAAAAAGCGGTATAGAACAGGGAAAGCCAAATTTTGCATTCTGGCACACGGCGCATATTTCATGGCACAATCGGCCTATATAATACCGTACGTTGAGTCATATGCTAAGATCGATGCGCTTCTGGGGTTCCCTTTAACGGCACGTCATAGAGGAATAGAGACTCCACATTCAGAATTCTCTACCCTGAAATAAGATATTTTAGCTTTTCAGACTTTTCAAGTGTACAACTGATGCCATATAAGCTAAACTTTAAATATCGCTTAAATCACCTATGAAAATAGATTTCGTCATGCTGAACCATAATATGAACATATCAGGATTCTACGATCTTCCATTCACCAGATATGACCCCTCAAAACAAAATTATTAAAAATTTTTGTCGAAATTAGGTTCTGCGATTTCTTACAATTTCTAAATTACAAGAGATAGAGCAAAAATATGTAATATCTGAAATGTACGTGTCTTTAGAGCTTTAAATCATTCCTGGATCTTTCCTCTATCTGCTACGGTTAAGGAGATATAGGCCCCCAAAATTTTTCAATTTTCTTTTGAATGCTCAGAAAGTATGACAACCCACCTTTAAGGACCGGGATTACAAATTTGGAAATCAGGGATCCCAAATTTTTATGTGTTTGCAATATCCAGTCAATCTATTTATTGATAAAGTTATAAAAATTTAAAACTTACACAAACTTTGATCGGAATATTTCAAAAGTTAAACTTAAAATGGTTTCACAGGCTTTCACCTTTTAAAACTTAAGAGGCTCGACCCATACTCAACTGAAACCTAAATTATCTTTTTGAACTCATTTTTTCATTCGTTTAAGTACCATATGATGGTCGACTTCTGTAGGAATTGAGTATTTTTCTCAATTTTTGCAGATATTTTTTTTTTTTAGCATTTTTATGGAGGTAAGGCAGTTGAACTTATTTTTGATCGCCTACCTCCAAGAAAATGGGGGAGAAAATCAACTTTTCGATTTTATGAGCAAGTTTTTTTTTCAGAATCTGAAAAATGTTAAGTACATTTTACAATATATTGGAGATCATTTTCAAAATGTAAAAAGTTCTCATAGGGTAAAACCAATTATGGGCCACGATATGGCTCTTGTCGCTTCTCGCTCTCTGCTACGATTATTGAGATATTAACGGTTTAGTAATTCTTAGGCTTTCCTTCCAGCAATAGCGCCAGGGACTTGCCTCTTGGAATGTACTTTTTAGAGTCTCAGTTCAGAACGACAGCTCCCGAGAGCGACTTCTTTAGGAACTTGATCTCAAAAATTATTATTTTAGAGCCTCGTCCCAAAAAATAAAGAAATATAAAATTTCTTATGAGTGACATTTTAGCGGAAGTTGCCCTTATACATAAAGCTACTTGTATTTGTATGTGTGTATATATGTGTATATGGATGTAAGCTTTCATATATATACTCTACATCATATCCCGCAAGATGAAGGGTGATGTCGGCTGAAGAAACTTCGTATTCCTGAAACAGTACGCGGAGAGAAAAAAGAATGGCTTAAAAGGTTCCCAGCCATTTAGAAGCATGCCAGGTATATATATATATATATATATATATATATATATATATATATATATATATATATATATATATATATATATATATATATATATATATATATATATATATATATATATATATATATATATATATATATATATATATATATATATATATATATATATATATATATATATATATATATATATATATATATATATATATATATATATATATATATATATATATATATATATATATTTAAATAGTGGTTTTCCTTAAGGATCTATCCTATCCCCAATTAATTTTGCTAATTTTCATCAATGTCCTCTCTATTTCCTCGTCCCCTATCCACTCCAATGCCGATGACTCCACCCTTCATTACTCCTTTCAATTTGAAAGACGCCCGCCCCTCCCAACAGCAATTAATTGATACAAGAAGGCTGGCCATGGAGCAACTGACCTCTAATTTTTTTAGTATTTTAAATTGGGGCAGAGAAAACATGGTCGTTTACAATGCCTCAAAAACTCAATTCCTCCATCTTTTTACTTCGACACAATCTTCCACACAACTATGATATCTTCGAAAACACTCAACTCAAACCTTCATCTGTCCTCTATATTCTCGGTGTTCCTTTTTCTAGTGATCTTTCTTGGAAAAATCACATTACTTCTCTTTCTAAACAAGCTTCTAAAGGATTAGGTGTTCTGAGGTGCCTTCGTGATTTTTTTACTTCACCTCAGTTGCTTGTTCTTTATAGGGGTATTGTTCGCCCCTGTGTGGAGTACGCCTTTCATATCTTGGGATGTTCCCACTTACAGCTTTCTCGAAAAGGTGGAGTCTAGGGCTTTTCGTCTTCTAAAATCTTTTGCTCTTACTAGCACTCTCCAATCTGTTTCTGCCCGTCGAATTGTTGCGTCACTCTCTATATACTGTCACTATTGCAACGGACACTGCTCTTCTGAACTCTCACGTCACATACTTCCTCCATTGAGAAGGGTTCGTGTGACACAACATTCTACACAGTCTCTTCCATTCTCTATCCAACTGAACCCGCTATGCTCAATCTTACATGTACTTCCACTGGTAAAGTCTGAAACACACTCCCCTTATTTCTTTTCCCAACTTAAAATAAAACTCTGCTAGAGACAGTTTAAAAACATTTCTGTTTGAATCTGAAATGACCTTCAAAAACAGAAAGAATGAATGATTTTCCGAGTACCGTTTCATAACTGTAGATTGATTGAAGGAAAAAGTTCAATCCAAAATGAGACACTTCCTCTGGATCAAAGGTAGACCCTACCTAAAAAAGTTCCTCTTCTTCATTGTGGAAATGCATGTAAAATATCATCATTTTACGAATAAAAAATATATAAATAAATTAAACAGGAAGATACAAAAACTTAAAACTAGTAAGTTGGTTACAAAATAAATATTATTATTATTATTATTATTATTATTATTATTATTATTATTATTATTATTATTATTATTATTATTATTATTATTATTATTATTATTATTATTATTATTATTATTATTATTATTATTATTATATTATTATTATTATTATTATTATTATTATTATTATTATTATTATTATTATATTATTATTATTATTATTATTATTATTATTATTATTATTATTATTATTATTATTATTATTATTATTATTATTATTATTATTATTATTATTATTATTATTATTATTTTAATTATATTACTATTTTATATTGTTATTATTATTATTATTATTATTATTATTATTATTATTATTATTATTATTATTATTATTATTATTATTATTACAATCGCAAAGTTTACAATTGAATAAAATATTTTAAAGTGAATTATGATGCAAGTTCATGAGTGTGGAATTTTATTTTGTAAATAAATTAAACTTTCATTTTCTATTTAATTTTTAAGACTCATTACATAAAAATTAATAAAATAATAAACAAAAGAACAATAAACATAAGAAAATAAAAAAGAAGAATTTTGCAACATTCCATTGATGATGACGTAAATGGACGAAATCTCTGATTGGTCCACGAGTTCTCGTTGAAATTCTTTGATTTCTCTTTTCTTTCAGTCAGTCTTCATTTATCTACCAAAGAAAATTAGAATTTCCGTATTTCTTTCTAAACATTTCGTCTTTACTTACTGTGGTGTTGTGTCTTTTCATTATTAATATTGCAAAGCCAAATATATATATATATAATATATATATATATATATATATATATATATATATATATATATATATATATATATATATATATATATATATATATATATATATATATATATATATATATATATATATATATATATATATATATATATATATATATATATATATATATATATATATATATATATATATATATATATATATATATATATATATATATATATATATATATATATATATATAGTATATATATATATATATATATATATATATATATATATATATATATATATATATATATATATATATATATATATATATATATATATATATATATATATATATATATATATATATATATATATATATATATATATATATATATATATATATATATATATATATATATATATATATATATATATATATATATATATATATATATATATATATATATATATATATATATATATATATATATATATATATATATATATATATATATATATATATTATATATATATATATATATATATATATATAATATATATATATATATATATATTATATATATATATATATATATATATATATATATATATATATATATATATATATATATATATATATTATATATATATATATATATATATATATATATATATATATATATATATATATATATATATATATATATATATATATATATATATATATATATATATATATATATATATATATATATATATATATATATATATATATATATATATATATATATATATATATATATATATATATATATATATATATATATATATATATATATATATATATATATATATATATATATATATATATATATATATATATATATATATATATATATATATATATATATATATATATATATATATATATATATATATATATATATATATATATATATATATATATATATATATATATATATATATATATATATATATATATATATATATATATATATATATATATATATATATATATATATATATATATATATATATATATATATATATATATATATATATATATATATATATATATATATATATATATATATATATGTATATATAAAAACAACTAAAAAATTTTAGAAAGTTTGGAACTCGATATTCTCGTAAAATTTTAGCCCAGATTAAAAAAAAAAAAAAAGTGAACGACCTATCAGTAATGATAGAATAAGCATTTACTTTATTTTATTAAATTTTTATATTTTTAAGCCCAAATCAAGTTTTAAAAATAAAGTTCGCTACAAAATAACTCCCTAATATAAGGTGACTATATTTTTCTGACCAAAAAATCGGGACACTTCTGAACATTGTCCCGCCCCCCCCAAATACCCTGCTCGTAAGGGTTTTAAGGGATGTTTAAAGAAGTGTGATTTTAATATAAAGAAGAAATGCGATTGTTTTTAAAAACAAGTCTTATGGTTTATTAGTTAAGGACATTCTACAAAAAAAATAAAAAATAAAAAATAAAATAGATTTTTGCTATCTAATTTAAACAAAAGTTGGATAAAATACTATTATCCGTCCCGATTTACCCATAAAAAAAAATCGGGATTGTCCCGATATAATCGGGACGGATGGTCATCTTACCCTAATATAATAATAATAATAATAATAATAATAATAATAATAATAATAATAATAATAATAATAATAATAATATAATAATAATAATAATAATAATAATAAGAAGAAGAAGAAGAAGAAGAAGAAGAATGATAATAATAGGCTTACAAATCGATAAAACTAAAATAATAATAATAATAATACTGAATAACAGGTTTACATATCGATAAAAACATACTAGGAAATTGTATTTATTAAAAAAATAAGATATTGGTCAAACAGTAGAAACAGTTATTTTAACGTATTGCCAAATTGTAGACACTTCAAACTAAAAAGAAGAATGGTCAACAAAAAGTGTCGAGAATTTTTCCAGTCGAGAATTTGGGTCTAGTTTCCTTCACTTTGAGAAAATGAACCTAGATCATAATCGTGGACAGTCCAAATGGTTGACAAAAAAAGTGTCGTTCATTATCCTTCTTAGCTTGAAGAGTCTTGGATTTGGCCACACGTAAAAAAAAAATTGCGTCGACCGTTTGGTCAACATCGGATTTTTCTTTCGATAACAATATCGTATTTTAGTTTTTATCGATATGCAAGCCTAATTTTTTTTTATCATTATTATAATTATTATAAATATATTATTTTAGTTTTCATGAATATATGTAAGTCTATTATAGTTCTTCTTCTTCTTCTTCTTCTTCTTCTTCTTCTTCTTCTTCTTCTTCTTCTTCTTCTTATTATTATTATTATTATTATTATTATTATTATTATTATTATTATTATTATTATTATTATTATTTCATTAACATTTAGGCATGCTATTATTTTATCATTCTTGTTAACATTATTAATAGTCAATTAGTAAATGCATGGCAGACAAACATTTGTCTAAGGGGGGCTCTGCCCCCGTACCCTCCGACCGTGAGTGGTGATGAAGATTATTTGTTATTTTCAGAAAAGCCTATATGCAATATAGACCTCTCTCTCTCTCTCTCTCTCTCTCTCTCTCTCTCTCTCTCTCTATATATATATATATATATATATATATATATATATATATATATATATATATATATATATATATATATATATATATATATATATATATATATATATATATATATATATATATATATATATATATATATATCAGTAATTGAAGAGTTCTTAGGGAACCTAATTTTAAATATAAATAAACTTGCAAAGAAAACAGATAAATTCATTTTATAGCAAACGTTTCGTATTTATTACAATACATCTTCAGTGCTGAAAATAGAATGAACAAAATTTTAATATTACAAAAAACATTGGAGCAAATTTTTTTTTTTTTTAATATAAATAGTGAAAATATGTGAAGCTTAAAAATTTAAAAACAATAATTTTAAATATGAAAGAAATGTTAACAAAAATAGAAAAGCATATAAACGAGGGATGAAAAAATAGACAAGATAAAAAGAGAATAGAAAACAGAATGAAAGACAGATCAAGCAATTAGAAGTGAGAGCGAGGAATTCTGGGTATTAAGAGTGGGGTTAATTGTTTTTATATATAAAGATTCCAAAATTTTTAGATCTTCGTCATTAGTAGCATTTTGGAGGATAGAAAAGTTCTTCAGAGATATAGGATGTTTGGTGAGATTAGAGTGATCTCTGATTGCTGAATATTCCGGATGAGAAATAGGAAGATTAGTACGAAAGGAGATACCCATGTGTTTGAAGGCTCGCATCTTCAGTTGTAGGCTAGTTTGGCCCACATAGTCGACATGACAGTCGGCACACTCGTATTTATATACGATGCAAGACCGCAAGCACAAGGGAATACTTTCTTTAATCTTAAAATAGCTACCGATTGAGTTGTTGTTTATAAAGGACAAAAGAAAGTTACATTGCGGAAAATGTTTGTGTAAAATATTCCTAATTTGGAAATGAAGATCAATCGAAAAAGGCCCAATATAAGGAAGTCTAGTATAGACAGGGCATTTAGGAACATCGTAGGAAGCAAATTTAGGGTGTTATATATATATATATATATATATATATATTATATATATATATATATATATATATATATATATATATATATATATATATATATATATATATATATATATATATATATATATATATATATATATATATATATATATATATATATATATATATATATATATATATATATATATATATATATATATATATATATATATATATATATATATATATATATATATATATATATATATATATATATATATATATATATATATATATATATATATATATATATATATATATATATATATATATATATATATATATATATATATATATATATATATATATATATATTATATATATATATATATATATATATATATATATATAATATATATATATATATATATATATATATATATATATATATATATATATAATATATATATATATATATATATATATATATATATATATATATATATATATATATATATATATATATATATATATATATATATATATATATATATATATATATATATATATATATATATATATATATATATATATATATATATATATATATATATATATATATATATATATATATATATATATATATATATATATATATATATATATATATATATATATATATATATATATATATATATATATATATATATATTATATATATATATATATATATAATATATATATATATATATATATATATATATATATATATATATATATATATATATATATATATATATATATATATATATATATATATATATATATATATATATATATATATATATATATATATATATATATATATATATATATATATATATATATATATATATATATATATATATATATATATATATATATATATATATATATATATATATATATTATATATATATATATATATATATTATATATATATATATATATATATATATATATATATATATATATATATAAATATATATATATATATATATTATTATATATATATATATATATATATATATATATATATATATATATATAATATATATATATATATATATATATATATATATATATATATATATATATATATATATATATATATATATATAATAATATATATATATTATATTATATAATTATAATAATAATTATATCATATATATATATATTATTATATATATATATATATATATATATATATATATATATATATATATATATATATATATATATATATATATATATATATATATATATATATATATATATATATATAATATATATATATATATATATATATACTGAAGAGGCTGAGCCCCAGGAACTCTCTACGGCCTCCCAAAGATCATAAACTCGGTTTCCCCGTCAGACCTATATTAGCAGCTTACACACACACACACACACACACACACACACACACACACACACACACACACACACACACACAACTCAATTAAAACTTCGCCAAATTTTTAGTCCCCATTTCTATCTCCATTCAGCACGAACGAATATACACTACAAAATTCTTATAACTTCAAAAATTGGCTCTCCCCTATCACAGACTTGTTAAGTTTTACTTAACCAGCTTTGATATCCAATCTCTTCACACTAATATCCCCACCACTGAGTCATCGACATCTTACTTAACTATATTTATAAAACTCAATCTACTTTTCTAAATTTTTCCAAATTTGAATTCAAAGAAATCTTATCTCTAACTACCTCTGACACCTACTTCTTTTTCAATCAAAAACTTTACTGTCAATCCAACCCTCTAGCAATGGAATCACCTCCCAGTGCTATACTTGCCAATTCCTACCTAAAGCGCCATAAATCTATTTGACTTTTACAAGCCCCCACAAATATCAAACCTGCATGCTACAAAAGAAACCTGGACGATACACTTCTCCTTCTCTCACAAACACTAAGCCCTTCCTTTCCTTAACTTCCTGAATCAACAACTCCCCAACATCAAATTCACCAAAGAGGAAGAATATGAAAATAGCTTCCCTTTCCTAGATATTCTCATCCATAAAAATTCAGCTAATTATAACTTAGGCATCTATTTTAAACCTACTTTAACCTCTCTCAAAAAATTTCTTCAGTCATGTTCCTTTTCATTACAAATGCAATAGTATTAAAACTTTAATCTACAGAGCCTTCCATCTATCTCCGAACTACCATAATCTCCATAAAGAATTTGACTTTTTGGTTAAAATTTTCAACTCTAATCTGTACCCTTCCTCTCTAATTTATACACTTATAAAAAGATTCCTTACATCTACATTTTACCGTAACATTCAATCATTAACCGTCTCTAAACTCCCCTTCTTCATTAAACTACCTTTTAATGATCACTCATACCTTAAACTTAAAAACACTTCAAAAAGTCCTACAAACGGGCTACCCTCATATAAAATTTAATTTCATCTTTACACTCAATAGATCTATTGGTTCTTTACTCAACCATAAAGAACCTCTACCAGGACACTTACACTCTTCTGTTGTTTATAAATATATTTGTGGTGTCTGTAACGACTCCTAAGTTGGTAGTACCCAGCGCCAACTCGCCCTTAGGACAGAAGAACATAGGGGTCGTTCTGCCCGAACGGGTAATCTTTTCACCTCTCCTAACCCCTCTAGCATTAGAAACCATAGCTATAGTAATATAGACCAATATCATTTCTCCATCATCACACAAACCAACCTTAAAAATACTAGAATCCATTCACATTTTCAGTCTTAACAATGAGAGCGGTCCTTTTCAGTTGCTCCTATTCTAAATGTTTGTTCATCCTGTTCTGGTTAAAGAAAGAGCTAATTCTTGTTAATTTATTATTTATATTTTGCAAAATGTTTTACCGTCGAAGATTTATATAATACTAAATAACTTTTAGATCCTGATGATGGGAAAGTGAAGATTCCCGAAACGTCGTTTAATATTTATTTATCGCCATTATGTTCCGAGCTTTTGTGTTGCTTTTCATTATAATGATAAATATAATATATATATATATATATATATATATATATATAATATATATATATATATATATATATATATATATTATATATATATATATATATATATATAATATATATATATATATATATATATATATATATATATATATATATATATATATATATATATATATATATATATATATATATATATATATATATATATATATATATATATATATATATATATATATATATATATATATGATTTATTGTGCCGACCATTTGGAAAGGGTTGTGAAAAAATGTTGTCGATCGTTTGGACAAGCTAAACAAGTTGTCGACCGTTTGGCGTGTCTACGATTTGAACGACTTGACTCGTTTTTTAATTCGTCCTGTCGGGATTACCCCAAATCGTCGACAGGTCAAAGGGCCGACACGCCCTTGTCAAAATTTTGTCACTCGTCCAAAAAGCCGACAACTTTTTTTTTAACTAGTCCAAATCGTCGAT
>SEYY01001749.1:0-15450 GCA_009176605.1 Armadillidium nasatum | reverse complement strand
GTTACTACAGAAGTTTCCTCACCTCCGGTGGGAAGGGAAGGATGATCCTTCCATACAGGCCAATTTGGAGGATCTAAAATCCAAGGGGGACCTGAACCCCATAGTTTAGAGAATATATATTTGTAATCTGACCCACGTGAAGCCAGATCCGCAGGATTGTATTCTGCTGGTACATATTTCCATTCTGCTGAGGGAATGTTTTTACGAATCTCGTCCACCCTATTTTGATTAAAGGTGGGGAGTTGTTTTTGAGAGTGCAGCCATTGAAGAGTCACCTGACTATCACTCCAAGCATAAATGTTTTTAAAGACGAGAATATTGTTAAAGGTATTTACTACAAATTTTAGCAAACGAGAAGAAAGGAGAGCTCCCATCAATTCCAATCGAGGAATGGAAAGTTCCTTAATGGGTGAAACCTTTACCTTTGCTATAAGTAAATTAGAAATGGGAGTGGTATCCAGACGAGACACCACATAAACTACGGTAGCATAAGCTGAGCCAGAGGCATCTGAGAAAGCATGAAGTTCTACTTCTTGCGTGTAGATGAGTTGTCGAGGTAATTTAAAGCTAAGACAATTTTGAAAATGTTTTGAAATGGTTCTCCATTCCTTTTGAAGAGGTTCTGGAATTTTTACATCCCAGTTTAATTTTAATTTCCAAATTTTTTGTAGAAGTATTTTACCTCTGATGATTACTGGTGATAGAACACCAAGAGGGTCGAAGATAGAAGCTACATTTTGTAGAATTTTACGTTTGGTGTTAGCTTCAGGGTTAATAGTACGGAGAGGATAAGACATGGTGTCGGAACTAACATCCCATTCCATGCCTAAAATTTTTATGAGATTTCCTTCTATGCCCAATTTATGGGTCTGGAACATAGAAGTTGCGAGGGAAGAGTTAGAAGCCCATTCCCTCAAGTTAAGACCGGCTTTGTTAAACAAAGATCGTGTGTCAAGGAAGTATGATTCAATCTCCTTTTCATTTTCAAAAGTTCCAAAGAGATTGTCTACATAGATTTGCTCTAAAATAGCGTCTTTATGAGCTATTTCAGATTGATTTACGTGGTGATGAAGACATGCAGCCAATAAAAACGGGCTACAAGTAGCACCAAACAATACTGACTTAAAGCGATAAGTCACAAGAGGAGAATTAGGGTCAGATGGATCTCTGACCCATAAAAACCGAGTTGAGTCTCGATCCTTTTCAGCCAAACGAATGCCCAAAAATGCCTTCTCAATATCTGAGGAGGTAGCATAAGGTTTGATACGAAACTTAAGTAGTAGGGTACCTAAGTCAGTGATGAGAGATGGGCCGCTGTATAAACAGTGGTTTAAAGAAGGATTTCCTGAGGAGCAATCATAAACTAGCCTCAGGGCGGTTGTTGAAGATGATTTCCGCACCCCATGGTGGGGGAGGTAGTGTAATTTAGATTCAGGATGAAGAGGAGTGGAGGGTTTAATCTCTTCAATGAAATCACGAGAGAGTTGGTCCTTAATCACGTCATTGTATGATTGAAGGAGTTGAGGATTATCTCTGAGTTTTTTCAAAACACTATATAAGCGGCATTTTGAAAGAGCGTAGTTATCCGGAAGTGGAGGATGATTGTTGCGCCAGGGTAAGGCAACAATATATCTACCATTTTCGAAACGTAGATTATCCTTAAAGGAGTCTAAAGTAGTTTTTTCGGCATCAGTAAACTGTTCACTGGGAAGGATGCCGATGTGTGAAAGAGACCACAAACGATCTAAGTCCTTTGTGGAGTTTTGATTAGAATTCCCATTTGAAATGGGTGGTATTAAATTTTCATCCTCATTAATCAAGGATGTGGTTAAGGAGTTTCCTTCCTCACATGTAGTGAAAGAAGGAGTTGAAATTTTGTCATTGTTAATAAATGACAGTTGAGAATGGTTTATTTCCTCATTAAATTGAATCTCAGTTCGAAATGAGGACACAACAGTAACCTGAGAATCAGAGTTACTTGAGGTAAAGGGTAATTGGCCCCATATGATGTGACCAAGATTGGTTTTCATGAGGTTAACGTCATGAATTTTCTCAAAAGACTTGAGAAACTTATTTAAGTGATCTGCTCCAAGCAGAATTCCGATATCAGAAACCCTATCACTAGTAGGAAAGGGATTTGCAAGAGGAATGTGATGTTTCCTGAGCATTTTAGTGGTTTTGGTTAGGCCAGGAATGTTAAGATCATTGGGAAGATAATCCACAACGATAGCAGAAACGGGTATAGTTCCTTCCTTAGTTGTAATATTAAGCGTTACAACATTGTGTTCAGAAGGAACACCCTTGTGATTAATGCCATTAATAGCAATGTTTATTTTAGAGTGAGGAACACAATTGAGTAATTTAGTAATTGATTTAGTGACCAGAGTCCTCTGAGACGCCTGATCACAAAGTGTACGAATCATTATAGGTTTTTTACCCTTGAATATAGTTACATCTGCAATGGGTAAAGCCACTCCATTGCTACGTGATGTAAGAGTAGTAGCGAGATTAGTTGTAGAAGTAGACGGAAGTGTAACACGTTCCGGTTTTTTATTTTGATTACAAAGAGCAGAATGATGCTCTGAGGATTTGCAATAAAAACAAGTTTTATTGCTTTGGCACTCCTGTGTAGGATGTGTGTAAGCCAAACATTTCAAACACCAATTGTGAGTTTGTGCCACTTCCTTACGTAATTCAGGAGTGGGTAGTAAGTTACATTCAGTTGAATGATGTTTATTGCGACAAAACCTACATTTTATATTATTGATATTATTATTATTAGTATTATTAGTATTTTTATTATTGTTACTATTATTATTTTTATTATTATTATTGTTATTTTTATTATTACTATTGTTGTTGGTTTGTGATGAGAAATTGGACTGCATTGTAGTTAATACAGTTGTTTGTTTAGGTCTTGTCCCAGTAGACTTCCATTTATTAGTGGAAGATGAAGAAGGGTTGGAATTTTTAGAAGTTGATTTATCTCCCTTTGTGTTGGAAGATAAAGTCTGTCCAGATGCTTCTAAGACAGTTAAAGTTTGATTTAAGTTATTAATTAAGGACTCCAAAGTCCAAGTGTCTTCAGTTTTATTGTCTGAAGTTTTCCAGAGAATCTTTTCTCTGATCTGAGATGGAAGTTTTTTAGCTAAGAGTACTCCTAAGAGTGTGGAGCAACTGGTACATGAATTAATCATGCCTTTGGTTTTGAGTGACTCGACATAACAATGTATATCAGCCTTAAACTGATATAATTCAGTATAATCATATTTAGGTGAGTTTATATTGAGTAATTTTGATATTAAAGTCTCCTTGACTTTAGCGGGATTTCCAAAATCCCTTTTGAGGTCATTTAAAATGACTTGATAGTTACTACCTGTAACAGCGTAACCTGAGACAAGTTTTAAAGCATGGCCTTTTAAGCAATCGAGTAATAAGTTTAATTTGTTAATATCAGAATACCCCCTGTTTTCAACATTTGTTTCAAAAATTTCCATAAATGTGGAAAATGCAAGTATATCTCCATCAAAGGTTGGGAGACGTTTTGTTGGAAGCTTAAAGGCTTCCGGTTCACGAGGAACTTCAGTAGTAGTAGTAGGGGTATCTGAAGTAGGATTAGAATCTCCTTGGAGATTTTTTATAAATAAATTAGTGGATTTAATTGAATTAGTAATGATTATTTGTCGTTCAAAACATTCATCATCATCCTTAGCGAATGCATCGTCCGACAATGAATCCTGAATGATGGCATTTACTTCATCTAAGTCAGTTAAAATGCCTTCTAATATGTCTACAAATGTAGATAGTTTACTCACATTAGGGATCAGGATTATTAATTATTTTATCAATTTCATTGATAGATTTTGTTGCACGAGATCGTAATGCTTTACGTTGTCTCTTGGCGATATCCAAACGTTTAACATCCGACATATCAGAATTTGGATCGGAGTTAGCCATTTTTAATGAAATTGTTTGTTATAATTATGTAAATAAGGATTAAAGTCTTTTAAAAGACTAATTATTACTTAAAAATAATAAAGTTTCTATAAGGAAACTATAAAATATGTATAATCACTTAAGAGTAACTTAATACTAAGTTATTTCAAATATATTGAAATAAATTGAAAATAATACTTAAATGTAATTAAATCTAAGGAGATTTCATAAAAGAAATCAATTAGCCACAAATATATACAAAGGAGGTCAAAGGACCAATTAATTTGTTGAAATAAGGCTTAAATGCCAAATTATAAACAAAAAAAAAAAAAATAAATAAAATTATATTAAATATTGAGAAGAAGGGTCCAAAAAGTTCAAGTACTTCACCTTAAACAAAAAAAAAAAAAATGATCTAATAATCAAAAAATTAAACCAACTTGGCTTAAAAGTATCAAAAAGTATCGAAAGGTATCAAAAATTATTAAAGTATACTAAAAAATATCGAAAAGTATCGATATTTGTTAAAGTGTAATAAAAAGTATCGAAAAGTATCGAAAATTATTAAAGTATACTAAAAAGTATTGAAAAGTATCGAAAATTATGAAAGTGTACTAAAAGGTATCAAAATTTTTTAAAAAATACTAAAAAATATTTGAAAAAATACCAAAAAGTTACAAAATATTAAAGAATATTGAATAGTACTAGAAAAAGTACTAAAAATTTACGAAATATTTAAGAATATTGAAAAGTACTAGAAAAAAGTACTTAAAAATTTACGATATATTTAAGAATATTGAAAAGTACTAGAAAAAAGTACTAAAAATTTATGATATATTTAAGAATATTGAAAAGTACTGGAAAAAAGTACTTAAAATTTACGAAATATTGTTAAATAGTACTAGACAGTACTATAAATTTTTCAAAAATATTAGAGAGTATGAGCAGTACTAAATAGTTTCAAAAATTATTTCAAAAACTAGAAATAGCCAAATATTAGTATTATATAAAATACTCACAAAAAAAAATAAAAAAAAAGAGAGCTATGATATAGCTAATAATAATAATAAAAAAAATAAGCTAAATTAATAGCTAAAAAACATTAAAAATATTTTGTAAATATTTTTAATAATGAATAAAAATATTGTACTTAAATTCTAAAGTAATTACTTAATACTAGAATGTTATATATACAAAAAAAAAAAATAATAATAATAGGCCCTACTTTAGTAGGCCTTATTGGAATATAAAATTTTTTTTTTTAAAAATATTCCAAGGTGGGTGTTATGTAGGTCCCTCAATCCGGTACACAAGTTATACTTAAAAAAAATGTTGAAGGCCTCAACAAGCCAAAAGCCTATTTAAATAGGCCCTATAATTATTATATAGGTTTATTTATAAAAAAAATAATATATATAAAATATATATATATATATATATATATATATATATATATATATATATATATATATATATATATATATATATATATATATATATATATATATATATATATATATATATATATATACATATACACATATATATTTTTTGAAAATAGAAAAATTTCTACTCCCACAATTGTATACTTGCCCCAATTGCCGGCAAAAGGAACCTCCCTAAACTGGTATAAAGAGCACCACTTTATACGGGTGGTTTCCCCAACAGAAAGGGGAAAGGCCCTCTGTATACAGGGGAGAGGAAATGTTAATGTGGCTTCAAGGGGATAGGGAAGGGGAAAGGAAGCCACAAAACGCCAAAGGGGGAAGAAAACAGTAGCCCTGATAAAGGGGGGGGCAGGTGACCCACCTGAAGGCCACCACCTTCCAGAGACTACCAGGATGCCAGAGAGCAACCCCTTGATACGTGAAGCCGATTCACACACAAGGGGTCAAAAAAGGGTCAATATGAAAACGTTGAAGGCTCCAAAAATGTCGCTCTTTCTTCTGGCCACTAAAGCTAACCCGGCGAATGATGTTACCAGAAGGGGGGAAAACGACAATTCCTCCTTCTTTACAATGAAATATTAACACAATTAACCACGGAACTTGCTATTTCACTGTATTGAAGAACCAAAATTGAACCGTGATTAGAGAAGATGTAAGATAGAAATGAGAGACTGATAATAGCAAGAAGTGCTAGTCTCTAAATGTAATGAAAATAAACAGTTAGAAAAATTAATTTGAGCCTAACCTAGTATAGTTGTTAAAGAAGAATTATTATAGTGATTTGAAGAATGTGTGTACAGTAATTTTTGCTAAAATGATGAGTAAGTTATATGTTGGTACTGGGGACGAACAACACTTTGTTGTTTTGAAGTCACTTCTGACCAGCGATCACTGACAAGTACACAATTTCAAATCACGTTTATAGAAATTATAATAATTAAATTTATTATAATATAGACACAAATCAATTTTTACCAGTCACAATTATAAGTTGTATAGTAAACCGATTATACTGATAAACCGACACCGATTAATAGTAGACACCGATACTGATCAATATAATGCAACTGATTATCGTTACTTTAATCAGATTTCAATATTGATGATACAATTAGCAGAATTTAGATTTGGGACCCAGAAATTTATTCTGAGAATTTTAATTAGAACTTAGAAATTATTCTAAGAATTTTGTTAATTCTAGAAAAAAGGAAAAAATTTCTCTAGAAGTTAGAATGGATTTTGAATGCAAAAATGCAAATACCATATATAAAATAAATAAAGGAAATTTGCAAGTATATATATATATATATATATATATATATATATATATATATATATATATATATATATATATATATATATATATATATATATATATATATATATATATATATATATATATATATATATATATATATATATATATATATATATATATATATATATATATATGTGATACAAATACTCAAGTTTAATCCTGATGAAAGCTACTCGTGTCTCTTCGGTTGGCCTCGTCAATGAAAAAGGATGAATCAAATTCTTGAGGTAAACCAAACACGCGTTGTCACAAATATTGTTATCTTAATAATTATCAATTAATAATTATTTGACTATGTAATATAGAATTCAAATGATTATCAGAATTTAAATTTTTAATTGACTCTGATGAATTTTTACAATTAATAGAGTAAAATTGACGTTACACTTCACAAAGTGTTCACGGTAACACATCTAAATCTCCACTGACTCGAACGCGCTTCTCAAGCCTTTTATAATGTTAAGTAGAACGTTTTCCAACGTCCCTATTGAAAGATTTGACGAAATAAAACGTATTTATTAGAATCTTCATATATTGTTTTTTAAAATAATTAACCTAAATTTTCCCCGACTTTAAATTATTACGACAATTTTATACAAGTAAAAGTGAATCAAAAAATACTAAAAATACATTACAAAGATACATAATAGGCTTGTAATTTAAACTAGACAATTTTCACTTAAAATGAAGAAGAAACCTCTCTAAAAGTGACGAGAGTGTCACGTGATTTTTAAGCGCCATTTTATATGGAAAATTGTATATAGTAATTAAATAATTTTATGTCTAGGTAGTTAATAAATTTAACTATCAAATTGAGTGTACAATATGATCTAGAGAACACGTTAAGTAATTTACCCAATTATCAAAAGGATTGAAGCAGTAGTTTTTGAAAACTAAGGATTTTTATATGGAAAAAAGGCCTACCTTTTTAATTATGATAATTAAGATAATTGACTAATTAAAATGACTAAGTCATTGGACCTGATGTGTATCAGAGTATTAAGAACAAGATGACATAATAAAGTAAATGAAAAAATTCATTTTTAAACCGAAAAATTTAAATTTAGTTAGTAATAAAAAAAAAAAAAAAAAAAAAAAAAAAAATATATATATATATATATATATATATATATATATATATATATATATATATATATATATATATATATATATATATATATATATATATATATATATATATATATATATATATATATATATATATATATATATATATATATATATATATATATATATTTCTGAATTAGGGGTCATTATATAACAAAAGAAAGGTAATAATGTGTAGATTAAGAATTTGTTATTAAAAATTGTACCAAATGATGTTATAAAAATTTATAACCAAAAAAAAAGGAAAATTATGATAAAAATTGTCAACATTTTAGTAAGATAAGTGATAGAAAAAATAGGCTCCAAAATAAAATTTAATGATTAAACTATGCTACTATACATAGAAGCATATAAGTTTTGATTTTGATTGAGCTCCCCAATCACAAAAAAAAGGGAAAACCTCTGTCATCCATTTACATTTTCCTGAATTAAAACCAAATCTGGTTGTGATTTGACAAAATTCGCAACATTCCACATGATGAATGCAAAATTATAACTCAATTATATTTTTATAATTTGTATTACAAATTAATTTATTTATAAGTTAATATAAAAAGAAACCATTAATTAAATTTTATCTGAAAACCAAACTCTTGTTTGCAATTTAAATTAAAAAAGAAAATAATAATAATAATAATAATAATAATAATAATAATAATAATAATAATATTAATAATAATAATAATTCACATATTACAATGATAAACATAAACGTGAACCTCCATTCTTTATTAAGTGTACACATTGTCTACAGTAGATACATTGTCTAAATACATTGTAGTACATGTTCTTAGTCTGTGGTTTACATTACTAAAATATCTCAAACTTAGCAACCTTAGTTATAAATAATGTCTTTTTTAACAGCAGAATTACTTCACCTTTTGTAAATATTGTATAAAAGTAAAGACATATTCTCTACATTTTTATAAATTAGACTTTTATGCAAATATTTTTCAAAAGAAAAACATTTACAACAGATATAATATACAGTAAAATCAAACTCTTTCTTGCAGAATGAGATATTTATCGTATATTTTCTATAAAAAAAAATTATATCTATTAAATAATGAAAGAATTTTTAAATCGGTTACCAAATATATTCATTAATATTTTAGGAAAAAAAAAAGAATCTTTATTCTCTTTCCTAGATGTTTATCGTAAGTTTGGCAGCGTAATTTTTGTCTCTATTCAGAGAGATACGTAAAATAGCATTCTCTTGAATCTCAAACTCTTCATTGTGTATTTTATTATATCTACAAATTCTCTATTTTCTTTTGTCAGATATCCATTAATCTCGTTTTCGTAAGACCATCTTTAGTTCTTAACACAACGAAAAGGTCTTATCTTAAGTTCTTAACACAACGAAAAGGTCTTGAGTTTAAAAAATAAACAATAGATGATAACTTTAGCTTAAAATTAAACTATTCATTTGATGATGAAACATTGTACTTTACTTTAGTTGTTCTTATATTTTTTGCATCCTTAATACTTGACTCAACTCTCTCGTTTGCTTCTTTTATAAAAAATAATATTTCACATTATTTCTTATTTATTTACAAACTATTAATTTATTAACATTCCTATTTTGTTTTAAGATTTCTTCTTCTGTATAAATATGGAGGAATATACTTGGACATGGATGTTTTCGTGCTGAAGAACTTGAAAAAGGAGGAAAACTTCGCTGGTTTAGAGAGTAAGGAAAAAGTTAATTCTGCTATCATGGGCTTCCGAAAAGGACACCCGTTCCTAAATGACTGTATTACAGAAATAACTAAACCTGTAGATGTCAATCGTTGGGGAATCTATGGTCCTATTCTCGTTACTAATATTTTTAAAAGAAGGTTAAAAAAAATAATACATTAAGACAACATACTTGTATTTAATTATTTATTTATTGAGAAAATTAAGAATTTTTAAAATCTTTTTATTAAAAATAATATATATTAATAATAATAATAATAATAATAATAATAATAATAATAATAATAATAATAATAATAATAATAATATATAATAATAATAATCTAATTTTTTTCCAGGTTTCATGCAAAACTCCCGGATACCACTTTAAAAAACTGTTCCGATATAAAACTCTTCCAAAAAAAAATTTGTATCCATTATCATGGTAAGGAATTAATCACATACCATTGGGTATTACAAGGGAATAAAGCATGGTATAAAGTTTAAGGCTATGAAATCACTTCAGGTTTCGGTTCCTAACCTAATCTAACCTAACCACATATTTTTTTATCCTTTTCTGATTTGTTCTTTGTTATTGTACTGACTATTTAAATTAGACATCATATACCCAACGGTCAATTGATGAGTTATAATATTTTGCTGTTCTGCCAGAATATGTTTTAAAAAATGTAAATCCAGGAATATTTTATTTTAATTTTGAATATAGTTTAGAGGAAGCTTAAACCTAAACTTTTTTTAATTCATCTGACCTTTTTCGTCTCCGGTTTTTTTGTTTAATGAAAGTGCAAACTCATTTAGCCTTCTAGGATATAAGATCCTATCTCAATCCTATAACCATCATCCTATCTTTTTAATATATTGAGTGTATCCATTAACAGGATGATTTGGTAATCTCTTAAATCTTCCTCTAATCTTATCTTTATCACCAGATCTCGAACATAAACAGTTATATTCATGATATTTATGAGGGATTGAGATTATTGTTCTCAAGTATAAAAATATAATATGTGAGTAAATTAAAAAAATCATATGTTCAACATTCAAAATTTTATGACTCGATGGAAATAACATAACAAAAAACTAAAAATGGTTCGATACAAAGAGGGATCCAAAAGGCTTTCATTTTTCTTACCTTATCTGTACTGTGGAAAGTTTTAAAAATTAGGCACAGGAAATAGAGTAAGCAAATCATGGCACCAACTCTCCAAATCACACTAACTTTAAAACACGAAAAGGGTTGGTCTCAGAACAATTTGAATACTAAAATTCCTGGTTGATGAAATTCAAAGCCAGTGATCTTTAGAAAACGCAAGACTAATGATAGAAGGAGTAGAAGGAGGAGTAGGAAGAAGAAGAAGAAGAAGAAGAAGAAGAAGAAGAAGAAGAAGAAGAAGAAGAAGAAGAAGAAGAAGAAGAAGAAGAAGAAGAAAGAAGAAGAAGAAGAAGAAGAAGAAGAAGAAGAAGAAGAAGAAGAAGAAGAAGAAGAAGAAGAAGAAGAGGAGGAGGAGGAAATGGAATAAGATTGCCTTAATCTTCAAGTGAAAAATTATATGTAGAGAATGGAGTCGACGAGTGTCAGAGTCTGAACCATGAGTGTGCCAAGAAAATAAATTAAATTTTGAAAAAGTTATTAGAGATATTTTTGGCAATAAACCAAAAGCATTAAAATAAGTAATAGACGAGGCAAAAGGTTCAGAATCCAATTTCAATAACTGAGGGAAAAATTGTATTTCAAAAGAGAATCAGAAATATTGCTTACTCGAAATGCTCTCTCTCTCCTTCGAGGTAGCTAAATCAGGCAACCTAAGCCTATACAGAGCTGCAGGGCCAATATATATATATATATATATATATATATATATATATATATATATATATATATATATATATATATATATATATATATATATATATATATATATATATATGTAGTAAGGATAGCGACTACGGACAGGTGCCAGATTTTTCGAGGTAGCTAAATCAGGCAACCTAAGCCTAACGGCTTTCCCAGCATTTGCGCACAATGATTCATTCTCAGGGACCTTCCTGACCTTTTCTTTGGCGGTTTACGGACCCACACGGACCTCGGACCCACGGACCCCCAGATTCGTACCAATTTCCGCCGAATTAAACAGCAAAAAAAAAAAAAATAATAAAGGTCAGGAAAGAGAGTGAGGTGAAAGCAGCGATTTTGCAAACTTTTGGGGGGATTCACGGGAGCCCCCGGGGACGCCTTCCCCAGACTTGAGGTCAATTTCAATGGGTTGAACCCCCCATAATGGTGTAAGGAAAGAGCGTGAGGTCAATTTGAGCTGAGTGATTTGCGTTGCAAATCAAAATCCCTTAAGGCATAGGTTGCCAGATTTAGCTACCTCGAAAAAATATGGCACCTGTCGAAGTCGATACCCTTACTATATATATATATATATATATATATATATATATATATATATATATATATATATATATATATATATATATATAATATATATATATATATATATATATATATATATATATATATATATATATATATATATATATATATATATAATTTTAGGGGGAGGACGTAGCGCCGTCCGAAGCGATGAAAGTACCCCCCACTGGGCTTAACACACGGGGTGATAGGATGGGCTAGACCATTCCGTTTCACTCCGTTGCCCTTTGGTTCGTTCCTTTTCGCGTTTCATCTTCTCAGAGGGACTCTGGTGTACCCTTGACTCACATTGGAGTGCCTATGCTCGAACTTTCCTCCTTCTTCACATGTGCCTTACAATATTTACAAACACACTTACATTACCTATTATATTACTCAAAATGGCAAAACTTAAATCTGCCTCGGAGAATCCAAGAGGGGCGGATTCCAAACATAGCCCCTCATCCACTCCCTCCCCCATCACCACTTGGGAGTTGGTGGCCTCCGGTGATGGGGTTGGCGCCACCAAGACCTCTATGCCGACCTGCCCTGGAGCACGATCTTCGTTTTTCATTAATTTCTGCAACATTCGCGGTCTTTTTTCTAATCTCCCTTTTGTCGAACACCACCTCTCTTCTTCTAGACCTCATCTCTTGTTCTTAACTGAAACTCAGGTGTCTGAGTGCTCTGACAGCAAACCCTACTCTGTTTCCTCCTATTGTCTCTATCTTCAATTTTCAGCCAAAGGCGGATGTTGTGCATATGTGCGCAATGATGTTGTCTGTTCTCGTGTCTCTAATTTGGAGTCTTCTGAATTCTCTACTTTATGGCTCAAACTTTCTTGCAATTCTACAACTAAATTCATCTGTTCTGTCTACTTATCTCCTAACTCTACAGACTATCCAAAATTCTTCGACTATCTTAACTCCAAAATAGAACACATTCTTTCTTCTTCTCTTTTTTCCGAAATCATCATTTTAGGTGATTTCAATGTTCACCACCGCCAATGGCTTTCATCTAGTTCTCATGATCCAGCTGATGAACTCGCCTTCCAATTTTCTATCCAAAACAACCTTGAGCAGTTGGTGTATCTCCCTACCCGCATCCCTGACCGTCTTGGTGATGAACCCAACATTCTATACCTTTTTCTAACTTCTAATCCTTCTCCTTATACTGTTAAACTCTTTCCTCCTCTGGGTTCACCCGATCATCTTCTTATCTCCGTATCTTGTCTTGTCTCTTCAAGTCTTCCGCAAGAACGGCCCCCGCCTTCGGCGAGGAGACGTTTCTGGCATTTCTGTGCCACTAACTGGTCTGACTTGAGATCATACTTTTCTGATTTTCCATGGAATGATTACTGCTTCCGTGTGAGGTGTCCCTCGGAGTGTGCAGAGGGCATTACCGAGGTGATTCTCTCTGGCATGGAGGCGTACATTCCGTATTCTTTCCCTTCCACTAAACCTAATAAACCTTGGTTTAACTCTGCTTGTTCTCGTGCTATCCGCCGCAGGGATGCTGCCTTCAGGGACTACCGTCGTCTTCAAACTCCAGAATCTCACGCTACTTATATTTCATCCCGGAATCGTGCCAAAATCTATTCTTCGAGATACTAAAAACTCTTTTCTCCGTCGCAAATGCAATGATCTTTCTGGCTCCTCTTCCTCTCGCCCTTTCTGGCATTTTGCAAAAAATGTCAACTCTAACTTTGCTTCTTTCTCTTTCCCTCCTTCTATTATCTTCTGACGGTTCAACTGCCGTTTTGCCTTCCTTTAAAGCTGAACTCTTTGCTCATACCTTTGCCTTTAATTCAACCTTAGACGATTCCGGAGCTGTTCCTACTCCTTCAACCCCCTCTAACTCATTTATGCCTAAAATTGTAATTTTCTGCTCTCTCTGAGCTTAACACTAAAAAGAATGGTCCTGATGGTATTCCTCCTGTGGTTCTCAAAACTTGTGCTTCCGAGCTTGCACCCTGCCTTGGTAAACTATTTCGTCTATGTCTTTCTACTTCAACCTTCCCTTCTTGCTGGAAACGTGCGCTCATTCAGCCTGTGCCGAAGAAGGGGGACTCCTCTCAGCCCTCTAACTATCGTCCTATTTCTTTAACCTCCGTTCTTTCTAAAGTTTTTGAATCTATCCTTAACAGGAAGATTTGAAAACATCTCAATTCTTCTAATCTTATCTCAGATCGCCAGTATGGCTTTGGTAAGAAACGCTCTACTGGTGATCTTCTTTCCCTTCTCTCTGACTCTTGGTCCTCCGCTCTTCGGCATTTCGGTGAATTTTTTGCTGTGGCGCTGGACATATCGAAAGCTTTTGATAGAGTCTGGCACAAAGCTTTGATTTCCAAACTTCCCTCTTTCGGAATCTATCCTTCTCTCTGATTTCCTTTCTGGTCGTTCTATAGCAGCTGTTGTAGACGGCCACCGTTCATCCTATAAATGTATTAATAGTGGTGTTCCTCAAGGATCTGTCCTATCCCCAACACTTTTTCTGCTTTTCATTAATGACCTTCTCTCTATTACTTCATCACCTATCCACTCCTATGCTGATGACTCCACCTTTCATTACTCTTTTCATTTTGAAAGACGCCCCTCCCAGCAACAGTTAATAGAGGCAAGGAGGGTGGCCTTGGAGTAACTAACCTCTGATCTATCTCTCATTTCAAATTGGGGCAGAGAAAACATGGTCGTTTTCAATGCCTCAAAAACTCAATTCCTCCATCTCTCTACTAGACACAATCTTCCACACAACTATGATATCTTCTTCGAAAACACACAACTCAAACCTTCATCTCTCCTTAATATTCTTGGTGTTTCTTTTTCTCGTGATCTTTCTTGGAAAGATCACATTACCTTCTCTTTCTAAACAAGCTTCTAAGAGGTTGGGTGTTCTGAGGCGCCTTCAGAATTTCTTCACACCACCCAGTTGCTTGCTCTGCATAGGGGTGTTGTTCGCCCCTGTATGGAGTATGCGTCACACATCTGGGGGTTCCACTCATAGCTCTCCTGGAAAGGTGGAGTCTAGAGCTTTTCGCCTTATCAACTCTCCTGCTCTCACTAATTCTCTCCAATCTCTTTCTGCCCGTCGAAATGTTGCGTCACTCTCTCTATACTATCGCTATTACAATGGACACTGCTCTTCTGAACTCTTTCGTCGCATACCTCCTCCATTAAGAAGGGTTCGTGCGACTCGTCCAACTCTCTGACCCCAGACTTAACCGCTATGCTCAATCTTACATGTACTCTACTGGTAAAGTCTGGAACACACTTCCTTCATCTATTTTCCCAACTTCCTATGACTTAGGCACCTTCAAGCGCCGTGTATCAGGTCATGTCGGCCTTTAATTTGACCATGTTCCCGACTTTCCTCCTAACTCTGGTGGAACATTAGTAGGCCTCTGGCCTTTGCCCACCAGGGAGATATAATATATATATATATATATATATAATATATATAATATATATATATATATATATAATATATATATATATATATATATA
>SEYY01001748.1:90000-94010 GCA_009176605.1 Armadillidium nasatum | reverse complement strand
TACTTCTGCCTTTTCATTTTCTGGCTCTGGTATTAAGACAGGTTTTTCATTAATATGCTCTGTACCAGCATCTTGCCCTTCCTTTATAGAGTCTTCATTTTCTTTCTTTACTTTAAGCATTTTCTGATCTCTTTCTGTCAACAATTCTCTCAACCTTTCTATTTCAGAGTTCGCTTCGCTTATTTCTTTACTAAAGTTTAGTTTTTCACTTTCATTTATAGCATGAAGGTTCTTAATTTCTAGTTCTCTTTCCCTTATGAGGCCTGTCATTTTCTGTTCGGTTTTTTGTAGAGTATTTTCAATTTCTAGTTTTTCATTTTTCGCTCTTTGAAGCATTATTTGCATCTTCAACCTTTCACTTTTATTTTCATGCAAAGCTTTCTCCTTTTCTTGAATAATGTCTAAGAAGTTTTTCTTCTCAATTTCCCTTTCTGCAATTAAAATCTGCATTTCAGAATCCTTTTCTTTGCACTGGTTCTCATAAGATGATATTTCAATTTCCTTTTCATTTAGTATTACTTCGAAATTTTGTTTTTCTAATAATCTCTGTTGCTCTATCTCTGCATTCTGTTCTTTATTGAGAAGGCGGTCATTTTCTCTACATTTTAAAATGTCCTCAACCTTAGACTTCAGCATCTGTTTTGATTCGTGAAGTTCCTTAATAATAGCTACTTTCTCTTGAATAAGATCTTCTTTCTCATTCAAGTGCGCTTTGACATTTTCTAAATCTCTGACCAGAACATTTTTCTTTTTTTTAAACTCTAAAATTTCCTTTTCTTTAGTATTAAGCTTCCTTTCAAATTCGAGCTTCAATGCAGTTTCATTTTTTAATAATGTACTAAGCTTGGCTATTTCTTCCTTCATTTTGTTTTCAAATTCCATGTTCATTTTGTCTTCAGACTGACTTTCCACAAAGACTTCTTCTGTCGCTGTACCTGCGGACGTTACTTCGCTTGAAGATTTGCTTGAGTGTGAAACAGAACTGCTTACTATTTCGCTTGAAGATTTGCTTGAGTGTGAAACAGAACTGCTTACTATTTCACTTGAAGATTTGCTTGAACGTGGAACAAAACTGCTCGCTGTTTCGCTTGTAGACTTTAAACTGTCCTCCGTGACCTCTGATGAATCTGCTGCATCGTTTTCCCTTTCCTGCCTCGCGATTAAAGTATATATTTGCACCCTTACCATTTGTGCTTTGCTTTGCGTTATTTCTAACTTCTTTTCTTCCTTGTCTATATCCTCAAACATTTCTAGTTTCTTAATAGCTTCGCTATAGACCTGTAGCTTGACTTCAACTTCTTCTTGTAGCTGCTCCAACTGTCCTACCGCTTGCTTTAATTTCTCTGTGTTCCCTCCTTGAATAAGGGCTATCCTGTTTTCAGTTATAGCCTTGCACAAATTACTGTGAGCTGCCCTAAACTCTTTCTTCAGGGTGAACAATTTTCGCTTCGTAACTTTCAAAACTTCTTCGCTTGCTTCCACATCGCTCTCTTTACCTGTACTCTGGGTGCTATTTTTACTCATTTTGGTCAGGCTTAATTTAGCTAGGGGTTATTTTGGATTAGGCTTATTTCTGACACCAATTAACACCGATAGTTAACCCTTTTAAAAAACACCTGATGCCACAGAGAAAGTATTAAATTTAAAAGGAATATTTATTAAAAATATATAACCAACTAACAATCACAATTTAAACAAACCATAGAATAAATATCTGTGGCATCAGAAAAATTACAAAAAATATTACTCCTTGTAAAAGAAACACACACAAGGCAAACCTTTATAATACACTGGGTCACCAAACTTTCCCTGGCAAATAAACACAACTAAATATAACTTTATTGCAATATACAAATATAAACAAACAAATAAAAATGCATAAACAAAAGGATAAACAAAATATAAATATCAAATGCAAAATAATGCAGACGCAAAAGGTTGTACCAGGGAAGCGGCAACGTAACGCAACAAATAAAAAATATAATGCAAAATATAAATTTGTTATGGATCAAAAATTTAACCTTTACGCAACGCCTGTGCCTCTTAAAAGCCTTCGGTAATATTCCTACACAGATATATATTTTTATTCGTTTACTCTAGGCACTCTAACGCTGTCAGAAATAAGCCCCTTTTACCAGAACACTTTAAAACTAAAACCTTTTGAATGTTGGTAATAAGTAAATAATAATAGTAGTAATAGTCAAAAAACACTTTAAAACACAACCGATAATAATAATAATAATAATAATAATAATAATAATAATAATAATAATAATAATAATAATAATAATAATAATAATAATAATAATATATATATATATATATATATATATATTATATATTATTTATTATTTATTTTTAATTTAGTCGGTATTCAATATGATTTTCTTTTCCGTTTTCTATGAGTAGAATTTCTAGCTTCAAAACGTGGGGAACAAAAAGTGGGGGAATTCCTTCTTCCTCGGATGAGTCTCTTCGTCTTCGCTGTTGCAGAGAAAAAGGGGGGGGGGAATTCTGCTTTCCCCAATTTAGCTCGACTGCTGAGACCTTCTCGTACTTGAAGACAGATCGTTTACCTCCTTTGAAAAAATGCCTCCTTTTCTTTGGGGGAATAAATCTTGTTGCTTTGGCTTGCGTTGATAACAGACTGCTTGAGCCTCCCGATTACCTTCTTCTGGGGGAGGGGGGCTTTACTGATCGCTTGCTCAACTGTAGATGATTAGGCTTCGTTTGACTGTTATTTAAGTACAAATCGTTTAATTTGCAAATGCTTGATTCTGTGCTTGATTCTCCAATCTAGTTTATTTTCTAAACGGCTTGTGTTTTCTTCTTTATACTACGCTTGGTATAACTGCTTGAAGTATTTGCATAGATTGCAAATACGTATGCTCAGGCTTATTCACTTAAGCTTCACTTCAAAAACTTCAAAGTTGCTTGATTATCAAAGTGGTTGTTTAACTTCTATTGAGAAGTCGTTGAACTATAAATGTTTGAGGATATAGACAAGGAAGAAAAGAAGTTCAAACAAGAATTTGGTCAAAATTTAGAAAGGAAAACGCAGGTCTAAGCAAACTTAGCTGTTACCAAGCAAATCTTCAAGCAAATAGTAAAGTAGTTCAACTAAGCAAATCTTCAAGCGAAGTAACGTCCGCAGGTACAGCGACAGAAGAAGTCTTTGTGGAAAGTCAGTCTGAAGACAAAATGAACATGGAATTTGAAAACAAAATGAAGGAAGAAATAGCCAAGCTTAGTACATTATTAAAAAATGAAACTGCATTGAAGCTCGAATTTGAAAGGAAGCTTAATACTAAAGAAAAGGAGGCATTTTTTCAAAGGAGTAAACGATCTGTCTTCAAGTACGAGAGGTCTCAGCAGTCGAGCTAAATTGGGGAAAGCAGAATTCCCCCCCCCCTTTTTCTCTGCAACAGCGAAGACGAAGAGACTCATCCGAGGAAGAAGGAATTTTGTTCCCCACGTTTGAAGCTAGAAATTCTACTCATAGAAAACGGAAAAGAAAATCATATTGAATACAGACTAAATTAAAAATAAATAAATAAATAAATATATATATATATATATATCTATATTATTATTATTATTATTATTATTATTATTATTATTATTATTATTATTATTATTATTATTATTATTATTATTATTATTTTTATCGGTTGTGTTTTAAAGTGTTTTTTGACTATTACTACTATTATTATTACCAACATTCAAAAGGTTTTAGTTTTAAAGTGTTCTGGTAAAAGGGGCTTATTTTTGACAGCGTTAGAGTGCCTAGAGTAAACGAATAAAAATATATATCTGTGTAGGAATATTACCGAAGGCTTTAAGAGGCACAGGCGTTGCGTAAAGGTTAAATTTTTGATCCATAACAAATTTATATTTTGCATTATATTTTTATTTGTTGCGTTACGTTGCCGCTTCCCTGGTACAACCTTTTGCGTCTGCATTATTTTGCATTTGATATTTATATTTTGTTTATGCATTTTTTATTTGTT
>SEYY01001748.1:82500-85000 GCA_009176605.1 Armadillidium nasatum | reverse complement strand
CTGAAAGGTGAATAGTTTTTCATCATAATGATAGATAAAATTATAATTATAATTTTTAAACAAAAAAGATTTAATTTATTTACATAATTTATTTTAAAGATTTAAATGTTTTTAATTTACATAAAACTATTTAAAAAAATATTATTTTGATATTTAAAAATAAATTGTATAAATTATTTAATAATTATGATAAATTATGATAAATAATTATAAATAAGCTTTGTAATTATGATATCCATGATTGTTTGTTTTCCCTCCTATCTTGAGTTACTATGATTGCTCTCTCTCTCTCTCTCTCTCTCTCTCTCTCTCTCTCTCTCTCTCTCTCTCTCTCTCTCTCTCTCTCTCTCTCTCTCTTCATTCCCTCGCTCTCTGTCTCTCCTTTCAGTTTCTTTTTTCCTCTCTCTTTCTCTCGCTCCTTATAAATCTGTTATCCTCTCTCATCGTAATTATTCTTTTTTATCTCTCTCTCTATATACACACAACACACACATACACACACACACACACACATTTATATATATATATATATATATATATAATATATATATATATATATATATATATATATATATATATATATATATATATATATATATATATATATATATATATATATATATATATATATATATATATATATATATATATATATATATATATATATATATATATATATATATATATATATATATATATATATATATATATATATATATATATATATACTAAACACATGCATATTTATATTTTATGCATAAATTTCTGAATGGAAGGAGGTTTGCAAGATAAAATCATAAAATATTCAAGTCAATTGATAGAGTTACAAGAAATTGATCAGAAGCTATTTGCAAGTAATATTTGTAATACTCTATATTTAAGAGTAAATTACACAGTCATTTCGATCTCCAAGCTGAAGTACATTTAAGAGATTGAAATTGAGAATATTAATTGTCTGCAATTCTATCTATTTATATATCTATCTATTCTATTTATCTATCTATCTATCTATCTATCTATCTATCTATTCTTTTCTCTTCTTCACTGTCTCTTTCTCTCTTTCTCTCTCTAACTCTCTTTTTTTCTCGCAAGTCAAATGTATGTTTACCAATCATTTGAACAAACAATACAAATATTGAAACATTATAAATAAAAGAATTAGCAAACTCACTACTCTCCCTTTTCGGAGCCATCTTCCTTATCTCATTCTCTCTTCACTATCTTTCATTATCTACCATACTCTATCTCCATTTTGCGTCTCCTTCATTTGTCCTACTTAAACATTTTCTTCTTTTTACGAATCAGAAATTATGAGAAATTCAATATGGATTTTTTTGGGTTCGGTTAAGCTATCTCTCCCATTTCCTCCTCCTCTCTCTCCCTTTCTACCCTCTCCCTCTCTATCCCTCTCTCTCATCTCCCTCTCTCTCTCTCTCACTCATAATTAGAATCAGAGAAAAAGAAGTTTGCCTGAGTAGTGTTTTCATTTATATGACTCTCTCTCTCTCTCTCTCTCTCTCTCTCTCTCTCTCTCTCTCTCTCTCTCTCTCTCTCTCTCTCTTATAATGCGAAACAACGAATAAGAAGTATTAATGATTTAAGCTCATTAAATTTGCATCTACTAGTCTCATTATTTTTGAATATAATATTATTTCCTCGTATTTGGATAAGAATAAATAAATTTTGGATATATATATATATATATATATATATATATATATATATATATATATATATATATATATATATATATATATATATATATATATATATATATATATATATATATATATATATATATATATAACGCTTTACCGTTGAGCTATTTTTAAATCCCAAAAAATTTGATTTAAGAACAACTTTAAACGAACGAGCTCTCAAAACCTTTGAACAAATTAAAGGTTGACATGTTCCGATACGAGGAGTTTAAAATTGTTTAAGTTAAAGGAAGTTGAGAAGTAAATATAAAGAGTATGTCCCAGAAAATATCAATGAAATGCTTGTGAGATTGAGCATAGCAGTTAAGCTTGTGGGTAATGACGTGTCCTACAAGTCTTCCTCAGTTCAATGAGGAATGTGACCGTATAGTTCAGAAGAGCAGTGTCCTTTATATTTGCGATATTATTAAAATAGTAACTCAATAGTTCGACTCACAGAAAAAGATTGTGGAGTTTTAGCTTGGTATATGAATTGAAATAGATGATAAGTTTTAAGTACCAATTTTTCAAATAGAGCTGTGTAAATGGATCCTCCCTACATATGGAATACATACTGCCTACAAAACCGAACAAAGCCTCTGTACAACTCAAATAGTTTGGATGACGTAAAGAAATATTAAATAAACTTCGTAGTACCTAACCGAACAAAGCCCCTCTACAACTCAAATAGTTTGGATGACGTAAAGGAATATTAAAGAAACTTCGGAGTATCTAACCGAACAAAGCCCATCTGCAACTTAAGTAGTTTGGATGACGAAAGAAATATTAAAGAAACTTCAGTG
>SEYY01001748.1:70000-75000 GCA_009176605.1 Armadillidium nasatum | reverse complement strand
TACCTATGAAACCGTAGTATAATGACATATAAGTAGCCAGATGGATAGATCGACTTAGATTACTGAAATACGTAGAAGGCGTTGAATATTAATTTATAAATATAGATATATAAGTAGTAATATATTATATATATATATATAAATATTAATATATAATCTCCCTCTTATCTCTCTTCTCATCTCTCTATCTCTACTATCTCTCTCTACTTCTCTCTCTCAGATAATATAAATAGTATTATATATTATATTATATCATATAATTATATAATATATATATATATATATAGCTATATATATTAATAATATATATATATTATATATATAATATATATTTAATATATTATAATAATATATTACTATTTGTTATCGTTTAATTATAATATGTAGATATACTGTAAAGTATAGCTGTACCTACCTATACATCTCTCATTTGCAATTATTAACTAAAGATAGCTAGAAGGATGCCATATACAGATAATATAAAATATATAAAAGTATATAAAAAAAAAAATTATAAAAAAAAAAAAAAAAAAAAAAAAAAAAAAAAAAAAAAAAAAAAAAAAAAAAAAAAAAAAAAAAAAAAAAAAAAAAAAAAAAAAATATATATATCTATATATATAGTAGAGGTAAAGTACAGTCCATTATTCTATTTATTAAGATATTAACTCAACTAGCTACGCCAGATAGTACTTGATGGATACATCTATTGACTAAATAGTGATACAGATAAAATACATACTATTAGTATATACAAGTGAGTAATTTATAAGAGGATATTATAAACATTAAGATAATATGACTATAACTATAGAAACGGCAATTAGTTATGTTACTATATACACAACGAGAGGTACGAATACTTACTAAAATATATATCAGTAACGTATATATACTTAGGTATTATTAGGTATATGGTGCAAACGTTATTTTTCGCTGTAGTTTGCAACACATTTCGTCACATATACATAGGGATTATAAATTATGCGCAAAAAGGGTATCCGACAAGAGTCAAAATCTCTCATACAATGACATAGATACCATAATATAAAATTGTTAGTTATAATACTCTTATATATGAGATAGATTAACTATTGAGAAGCCATTATAGCCGTAGGCCTGCATGATTTAGCTTATTGCTCAATTATATATTTTACCCTTAACAATAATAAGCATCATTCAATTTAGGTCTATAATCGTTATAAGGTTTAGTTATGAGATTAGCTTCAATTCCCTATCTCTATTAAGTGATAGCCTTTAATTATCCTCTATTTTAGGATATTTGTAAATATAATCTTAACTAAGTAGTACTTTTTCTGTAAGTTAAGATACAGATAGGATATATAACCGCTTTATGAATAATATTTTCAAAATCAGTGTGTACCAAATCAATTATTTCATGTCATATCATTATTATATTTTAACAAATCACTTTGTGTATTTAAATTATAAATACATATATTTTTCTTACATACTATATATATAATATAACAAAATATATTTAGATTATTAATTGTGTTCCCCTTTATTTTAGAAAATATATAGTATTTAAATAATTGTATTTAATGTTACATTAATATAAAGATTTATTTGTAAGTAACTATAATATAAAATAAATTTTATTTAAAATTTTTTTTTTTTTTATTTTTTTTAAAGTAGTTATGAAATTTTTTTAAAATTAATATAATTAAAAAAAATAAAATAAATGATTGATGTTACAAAATTATTAAAAATTTGATTTTTACAATTCAAACTAAACCAAAAAATAAATAGATTTTAAGTACTATTATGAGACAGTTAGATATATATAACCCAAATGAATCAACAATCAGATTGATAATCAAACTTTATATGGAGGGAAATACTCTACTACTTGCATAAAATCACGAATAGAAGAGAATGATAAGTAAGATAAATAAATATGAGAACTCTCTAAATAGAGAAGATTATGGATAAACTAAAAAAAATCATTCATGTGATATAAACTCTTATTTAAGTAAATAATGTCCAGACGCCATATGAGTAGTTCCTAAAATTATATGGCATAGCCCAATAATAACGTTCAGTCTATCTAGGGAGCATGAATTGCATAATCAGTAGATAACAGACATAAATTAGAGCAAATCATTGGCCAGTAGCTAAACTGACTATATAGTTCTAAATAGCAGATAAGCTAAAAGGAGAAGATATAGACACGGTAATATGTCAATTTACTATGATATAGAGGAAGATTTTGACTCCTTGTCGGATACCTTTTTTCGACTATATCTTTAAGGAGATGTCAGAGAAGATATCTCAGCCTTACTGAAAGAGGAAGATTCGCCTCTTCAGATGTTAGAACATTTGCGTTCTAAATAGTCAATAATCTAAGAGTTTATTACACTTAACTTAAATATATCCCTTTGTATAACTAGTATTGTAAATTTTAATCAATGCCTTAAAAGCATAGAGTTTAACCACTACGCTACTGGCGTAGCCTAGTGGTAAAACTCTTAAAGATTGCTTTTGTCACGCTTACCATTATTGAATAATTCTTTGTAAATACTTTTTTTCCTTTATATAATAAATATGTTAAAATACAAGTCTCTTTTATTGAATTCACAAGATAAGGAATTTGTTTGAAATCACTTATTTTTATTCTGTAATTGGCAACTAAACTCTTAACAAAAAAACACTAATTAATAATGAGGTTTAGGGGCCAACTTTTACAACACATATATATATATATATATATATATATATATATATATATATATATATATATATATATATATATATATATTATATATTATATATATATATATATATATAGTATATATATATATTTTAACTCTTACTTTCTATTTTATTAAATCGCCTTCCGATTTTCAGATCTAAGCTCCGGCTCTCAACTCAGGCTCTTTGCTCCGGTTTCGGATTCCGAATTCTCTGAATTCCGAACCCAATTACCAGACTCCGGTTTCCGACTCCGGATTCCGGATTCCGGATTCCGACTTCGGAATTCGAATCTTTAACTCTAGCTCCGAATTTAGATCTTTAGTGCTGATTAAAAGAGAAGAAATAATAAAAAATAATTTATGATTATAATAATAATAATAAATCATAATTATTATTATAATAATCATTATTATAATTATTTTCCTCATTCAGGTTAACTTTTCTTAATTAAAATTAAAAAAAAATATCAAAATTATAACCTAAAGCATATATCCAAACGTCACCTGCCAATCATCATTCAGGATTACTTTTCTTTATTAAAATTAAATAAAAGAAGAAGATAAGTTTCAATTATATAATTATTTTGTTAATTAAATAATATTTCTATTGAGATTTTTAATAAATGATGAAAGGTTTGAAAAAAAATATTATAAATCACAGTTTTGTGATTCGTCTAATAAATGACTATTATAACCACTATGACTATTATTATTGCCTAAATTGTAACAATAAGCTGCAAAAATTGTCCTAACGAATCGTTGGGACAAATTGCAGAAATGTTACATTAAATTTTCAATAGAGAAAAAGACATGTTAAGCATAAGAAAGTCTCTTCACCGATTTACTTTCTAACAAGAAAATAACTGAAAAAATTTGTTTGACATTTTTGCCACTTGTCCCAACGATTCGTTGGGACATTTTTTGCAGTGTATCTACATAAGAGAAACTTCAGATGTATGATGAAGAAAATGGAAACTGATTTTTCCTCAAATTTAAAAACGAAAACTTTGATCTGGATTAACATAGAATTTTTTTTTTGCAAATCCTTTACCTAGTTTCGAACCCTATACCTTTAGACCAAAGTGCAACACACTTAACCACTTTACCACTCCAAAATTGAAATTTAGTAGGGAATACAAACTAAAGATCAAGGGAGGGGAGAGGGGGTGAGGGGAAAAAAGGGTAAACGATCAGCAGACTGTTTACCTGGTGGGAAAAGGTCTTGACCTTTGACTTTTTTTAACCTCATGAATCCTTTTTAATTGTTTTAGTGTGTGAATATTTTTTAATAAAAATAAAAAATAAAAACAGAGAGTATCGCACCTCGGAGACAACTAATAGAATCATTCCTTAATAAAAATGTAAAAAACTTTAATTGTAGTAATAATAGTTATTTATTAATTGATTTTAAATTTTTAAAATTTTTAATTTTTAATTATTTTAAATTTAAATTTTTTTTAAAAACTTTCTATTTTATATAAAATTCAATGACAATATCACTTAATAAACTAACCATTTAATTGAAATTGTGATCTTTTATCTTTTATTTAGTTTTTATAATGAAAATTAAACCTGAATGAGGAAAGGCAGGTGTCCTTTCGAAAGTCTCGCTTTCAGTTTTAATTTTTGTTTTCTTTATTTAGGTAAAAATAACATATGTTAATAGTGTTTGTCAAATATATATATATATATATATATATATATATATATAATATATATTATATATATATATATATATATATATATATATATATATATAGTATATATATATATATATATATATATATACATATATCAGGCACAATTTTTTGATTTTCCTTTACTCGTGATTTTTTTATTTTTTTATTTTTATTTTTTTTTTTGAAGGATCATATTTCTTCTTTTTCTTAAAAGGCTAAAGAGGTTCGGTTTTCTAAGGCATCTTAAATTCACTCCAACCTTAATTATTCATACTTTAAATGAGTGTGGTTCGCCCCTGTTTGGAGTACGTTTCGCACATTTTTGGAAATTCCTTCCATACAACTTTTCATGAAAAAGGTTGCATACTCTTTCACTCTCACTAATTCTCTCCACTCTCTTTCTGTCAGTTGAATTTTTGTGTTCCTCCCTCTATATTATCGCTATTGCAAAAGGCACTGCTTTTTTGAACTTTTTTGTCATATGCCTCCTCCATTGAGGAAGGTTCTTGTGACAAGAATTTCTAGGCTGTCTAATCCTTTCCTTGTCCAAACTTTCTAGCCCCAAACTTAACAACTTTGCAGAATTCTTCTTCTTCTTCTTCTTCTT
>SEYY01001748.1:10000-17500 GCA_009176605.1 Armadillidium nasatum | reverse complement strand
AAAAAAATAAATAAATAAAGAAATAAAATAAAAACGAATAAAATGAAAAATTAGTTTTAACTGAAGGGAAAGAATATGGAATATACGCCTCCATGACTGAGAAAAACACCTTCGTTATGCTTTCAGTGCATACTGAAGAACATCTCCCGCCGAAAATAATCATCAAATGGGAAATCAAATAAGTAGATCACATGTCAGACCGATTTGCCACAAGCGTTTCCTCTCAATAGGCGAGGGTCTCTCCCATGGAAAACTTGTAGAGATCGAAGAGAATACAGAGATTAGAAGGTAAACGGAGGAACCCAGAGGAGGATAGAGTTTTACAGCATAAAGCGAAGAATTAAAAGTTAAGAAAAGGTTTAGTGGGGGATCTGCTCAAGGTCACTTGAAATAGAGATTTGGAAGGCATGTTTACCGGATATATTTTGAGAACTTGAAGAAAGGAGTTAATTGTGGTAAACATTAAAATTACCTAAAGTGATTATTTCAAAGACAGGAGATACAAAGAGAATGTCCTTCATTTTGAAATAAATATAGTCAAAGAATTTAGATAGTAGAGTTAGTAGAAAAAATAAACAGAACTTGGCCCGTGAGCGTTGGTAATCTGTAGTATATATATATATATATATATATATATATATATATATTATATATATATATATATATATATATATATATATATATATATATATATATATATATATATAATATATATATGTATATATATATAATATATATATATATATATATATATATATATATATATATATATATATATATATATATATATATATATATATATATATATATATATATATATATTATATATATATATATATATATATATATATATATATATATATATATATATATATATATATATATATATATATATATATATATATATATATATATATATATATATATATATATATATATATATAAGAGATGGAGGGACGCGGTGTCGGAGGCGATTCGGAGGAGGGGTCGGGAGCTTGCGGAGGTGGAGGAGCACCGATTGTACGAGGATCGAAAAAACCTGGAGGGCCTTCCAGAAGCTCGTCGCCTGACAGGAGTGATCCTAACAGGATGGATGGTGAGAAAGAGATATATATATATATATATATATATATATATATATATATATATATATATATATATATATATATATATATATATATATATATATATATATATATATATATATATATATATATATATATATATATATATATATATTTTTCTAACGCCCCCTCCTTGAATCGGACTTTGCCTGTGAGTGGTGGTGATGTGTAAAAAAAATATATATATTTAATTATATATATAAATAATATATATATATATTATATATATTATATATATATATATAATATATAAGTAATATTGATTTACGTACAGAATTATACTGCACTTCTAGTATATCTAGCTATTAGAATTTCATTTAAATTAAAAAGCGAAAGGGTTGCCAAATCTCAATTTGTACTCCATAATTTTATTCTCAACCTTCTCTCCTCCTTCACTTGTATATGAGTAGCTTGTTGTTTCCTGTTCTCTTATTTACTTTAAATTTTTATTTTGATGGATTCAAATAAAGAAATATCAAGTGAATTTATTTCAATAGGTGCAATGAGGGAGGTCGTATTTTGTAAGGAACGCTTTACTGGCGATCTTTCTCTTCTCTCTGACTCTTGGTCGTCTGCTATATGGAATTGCGTGAATCTATTGTTGTGGCTCTAGACATATCAAAAGCCTTCAATATAGCCTGGTATAAAGCTTTGATTTTTAAAGTTATCTCCTTCGTCTTCAATCCATCTCTCTGAGATATCCTTACCAGTCATTCTATAACAGCTGTTGTACTATAATAGCTACCTTTGATCATTTAAATCTATTTACTAATAATGATGTTAATCAGGAATCTCTTGTATCCTCAATTTTTTCTGCTTTTCATTATTGGACTTCTCAATAGTGCTTTATTACTAATCCATTCTATGTAGGTGACTTTACATGGTTCTCTGTAATGTCTTAAACCTCAGATCTTCCATATTTCTAGTTAACATAATATTCCAAACAACTATGGCGTTTTCAAAAGCACACAACTCAAATCTTTATCTGTCCTTAACATGCTTGGTGTTTCTTTTTCTCGTGATCTTTCTTGGAAGGATATCATTATTTCTCTTTCAAAGCAAGGGTGTACTGAGGTTCCTTTGAAATTTCTTCAAGTCATTTCATTGCTTGCTCTTTATAGAGGGGAGGAAGTTCTTCATCCGTGTATATTGAGCATGATTGAAACATCTGTGGTGGTTTTACTCCCATTTCTCACTGAAAAGGTAAAATCTAGTGATTTTCGTATTATCAACTGTCCTATTCTTACCAACTCTTTCCAGTCTATTTCAACACATTGAATTGTTGTGTCACACTATGCAACCGCTATTACAACGGATAATGCTCTTCTGAACGCCCCACACAGTCTCACCCTATCTCTTCTCAATTACCTGACATCAGACTTAAAGTCTATGCTTAATCTTACATGTACTCTACTGGTAAAGTCTGGAGCTCATTCCCATTATCTATTTACTCAACTTCCTTTGACTTTTACACTTTCAAACTGCTTTTATCGAAGCAAGTTGGTTTTCAATTTTTTCCGTCCTCAAGATTTTACAACTCGGACGGAAATTGGTAGGCATCTGACCTTTGTCCAACAGATTTTATATATATATATATATATATATATATAATATATATATATATATATATATATATATATATATATATATATATATATATATATATATATATATATATATATTTTTTTTTTTTTCTTTTTATTTCTCCTCTGGTGGGCAAAGGCCAAAAGCCTACCAATGTTCCACCAGAGTTGGGAGGAAAGTCGGAAACATGGTCAAATTAAAGGCCGACATGACCTATATATATATATATAAGGTTTCAGATTTGGATTCGAAGGTTCCAAAGCTGGATTCGTCCAACACTTATATATATATATATATATATATATATATATATATATATATATATATATATATATATATATATATTATATATATAATATATATATATATATATATATATATATATATATATATATATATATATTACTATGTTTGAAATAACTTTTTGGAAATTGTAATTATCTGAGCAAATGTTCCTAAAATTGGTCAATTACAATCCTTGTCAGTTCATACTCAAAATCGAGAACATTTTCCTACTAAATTATAAATACGGTATATACTGTACCTACACACACACACGCTCGCTATATATATATATATATATATATATATATATATATATATATATATTATATATATATATATATATATATATATATAATATATATATATATATATATATAATATATATATATATATATATATATATATATATATATATATATATATATATATATATATAATATATATATATATATATATATATATATATATATATATATATATATATATATATATATATATATATATATATATATATATATATATATATATATATATATATATATATATATATATATATATATATATATATATATATATATATATATATATATATATATATATATATATATATATATATATATATATATATATATATATATATATATATATATATATATATATATATATATATATATATATATATATATATATATATATATATTATATATATATATATATATATATATATATATATATATATATATATATATATATATATATATATATATATATATATATATATATATATATATATATATATATATATATATATATATATATATATATATATATATATATATATATATATATATATATATATATATATATATATATATATATATATATATATATATATATATATATATATATATATATATATATATATATATATATATATATATATATATATATATATAATATTCTAAAAAATAAAAAAAAAAAAAAAAATTCTTTCTTTTTTGTAAGACATTTTGCCATTTTGTCACATATTATCAACCACTTGTCACGTGGCGTCACTTACACGTCTTACGATACATAACATTTTGTCACGTGACGTCAGTTCACGTCATACGATACATAACATTTTGTCGCTTCAAATTTCAAATATTAAAAATTTTGTAGTATAAAATTATAGGAAAATTATATTCCCTTTCATATTTTATTTCATGCAAGAGTTGAAATGGAATTACGAATGAAAATAATAATAATAATAATAATAATAATAATAATAATAATAATAATAATAATAATAATAATAATAATAATAATAATAATAATAATAATAATAATAATAATAATAATAATAATAATAATAATAATAATAATAATAATAATAATAATAATAGGAATAATAATAATAGGAATAATACTAATAAAATTAACATTACTGATGGTAATAATAATAATGAGTAATTATATTAACTAATAATAATGAAAATAACAATATATAATAATAATAATAATAATAATAATAATAATAATAATAATAATAATAATAATAAATAATAATAATAATAATAATAATAATAATAATAATAATAATAATAATAATAATAATAATAATAATAATAATAATAATAATAATAATAATAATAATAATAATAATAATAATAATAATTAATAATAATAATGATAATAATAATAATAATAATAATAATAATAATAATAATAATAATAATAATAATACCTTTCATCCCCCCTCCATCACACTCTGTCCTATGCAAGTCTGCTACCCTCTTCCAAACTCAAATTCCTTCCTAAATAATTTCCCTCACCCCATCTATCCATCTCCACTTTAACCTTCCTCTTCACCTTCCCCCCTCTATCTCGGATCTAAGTAACCTGCCCACTATCTTGCCCTCAGTCATTCTACACATATGTCGAAACCATCTAAGAACATCCTTCTCCTATTCACTACAGCCATCCTCCTTCCATTCATCTTCGTTATTCTTTCATTTCTAGTCCTATCTACCTTTCTCACACCACTTAATAATAAAACCGTGGAATAAATTTGTATATATATATTGTATATATATATAAATATATATATATATAATATATATATATATATATATATATATATATATATATATATATATATATATATATATATATATATATATATATATATATATATATATATATATATATATATATATATATATATATATATATATATATATATATATATATATATAATATATATATATATATATATATATATATATATATATATATATATATATATATATATATATATATATATATATATATATATATATATATATATATATATATATATATATATATATATATATATATATATATATATATATATATATATATATATATATATATATATATATATATATATATATATGAACACCAGGTGGATATAATATAAAATTGTTTAACAGAGACAGACGTGCAGAAAAATAAGAAAGCAACAGCTTTAAAAGTTACTTCTAAGATGAATGCCATTTATCAACGTCTAGACACTTAGTCTATGCATTTATGCAAACCCTGTCAGCTCAAAAACAGTGAGAAGCGAACTCTATTTTCTGAATATACATAAGCGTCCAGCAATCACTAAACATTTTGTAAGCTACATGGATGTCAGAAAGTGGAGAGGGTAGTGCAATACTCATAAGGATTGAACTGATGAACAATTAAAGACAGTCCTTTCGTCAGATGAATCGGGACTTCACACTGTTTACAATTTCCAGCCAAGTTTGGGTACGGAATATGATAAGACGTCTTATGCCACAAGTGAAGCGTGGAGAAGGACTCATCAAGGTTTGGGAAGTCATTTCATGGTATTCTGCAGGCCTAATTAGCAACTATGCTTAATAATGTAACTGGGATAATATACTCATTTTGACTCATCCAATGTGGCAAAGACTGTTTCTTCTGGGTAGCACCATTTATCAGAATAATGATGCCCCAATTCAAATAGGTCATGTCCAGTCGTGATCTGATGAACATACTGATGAGATTTCTTGTCTACTCTGGCTTCAAATTCGTCGGAACTTAACATTAAAAAACCAGTGTGGAAATATTGGAGAATTGGCTTTGAGATCGAAATCCGCCACCAATATCCCTACTGGAATTTTGTTTAGTTTTTCATGAAGAAGAACATATCATCCCATTTTGCACTGTCCAGGAATTATTTTCGTTTATTTCCAGAAGAATTCAGGCGGTTCTGAGTGTAAAAGATGATCCCACATCATATTTTGAAATATATTCATGCATTTACTAAGGACAGATGATATTAAGAACAGATGAAGGTTTGAGTTGAGTGTTTCCGAAGAAGATGTCACAGTTGTGAAAGTTTGTGTCGAGTAGAGAGATGGAAAAATTGCGTTTTTTGAGGCATTGAAAAAGATTATAATTTCTCTACCCAAATTTTAAATACAGTACGAGAAAGATCCGAGGTTAGATGCTCCAAGGACACTCCCCAAGTTTCAATTAACTGCTGTTGAGATGGACGTCTAACAAATTGGTAAGAGTAATGAAAAGTGGGGTCATCGGCATTGGGAGTGGATATGTGATGAAGTAATGGAAAGAAGGTCATTAATCAAAAGTAGAAAAAGTGTCGGGGATGGGCCAGATCCTTGAGGGAAACCAATAATAATAGATTTAAAGGATGAACTGTGGCGGCCTACAACAGTTGCTATAGAAATGACCGAAAAGGAAGTCAAAGAGAAGGATATCTTCCGAAAGAGGGAAGTTTCGAAATCAATTCTTCGTACCAGACTTTATCGAAATCTTTAGATATGTCCAGCTGACAGCAAATGATTCATAGAAATGCCGAAGAGAGGTGGATCAAGAGTCAGAGAGGAAGGAAAGAAGATCACTAGTAAAGTGTTTCTTATGAAAGCCATACTGGCTATCCAAGATAAGATTAGGAGAATTGAGATGTTTCCAAATCTTCCTGTTCAGGATTAATTCGAAAACTTTAGAAAGAACGGAGGTTAAAGATGAGATTAGTTAGAGATTGGGAGGTGTTCCTCTTCTTCGGCACAGGCTGAATGAGCGCACGTTTCCAGCAAGAAGGGAAGGTTGAAGTAGAAAGACATGGACGAAATAGTTTACCAAGGCAGGGTGCAAGTTCGGAAGCACAAGTTTTGAGAACCACAAGAGGAATACCACCAGAATGGTACGCTTTCTTAGAGTTAAGCTCAGAGTGAGCAGAAATGACTTTTAGAAATTATAATATCAAGCATAAATGAGTTGGAGAGAGTTGAAGGAAGAGGAATAACTTCGGAGTCATTATTATTATTATTATTATTATTATTATTATTATTATTATTATTATTATTATTATTATTATTATTATTATTATTATTATTATTAATATTAATATTAATATTAATATTAATATTATTATTATTATTATTATTATTATTATTATTATTATTATTATTATTAATGCTGTAATAGATATCAAAACGGAAATTATGCCATC
>SEYY01001747.1:17500-54869 GCA_009176605.1 Armadillidium nasatum | reverse complement strand
GAGAGAGAGAGAAAGAGAGAGAGGAACATAGGAACATGGGAAAATAGAGACAGTTGAAGCCACAGGGCCTATCGAGACTGTCCCAGTCCAAACAAATAAATAACTATCTAATACATCATGCAAAAGACTAGGTCGCCACCAGTTATCAGTTCATTCATGCAAAGATAAAAAAAACTAAGCCCAATTACACATGCAATATTCAATGAACCATCACCCACTACAAAAACTGCCGTTAGGCTTAGTCATAGGTTGTTGAAAAATTCATATATACCCACCAATTTGGCTTAGTCAAGTTATACTATATAATACCTAAACCATCCATATATCTATCTACCCACTTTTAAATTTGAAGAGAATCATAGTTAACAATCTCTTGTGGCAAGTCATTACAAAATTTACAACTCTATTACTGAAAAGTATTTTTAGATGGAGAGATATATATATATATATATATATTATATATAATATATATATATATATATATATTATAATATATATATAAATATATATAAAAAAAAAAAATCTTTTTTTTTTTTTTTTTTGGGGCATGAAGCCGACCATTTTGTGGTTAGGTCGTAAAACTCACAATTGACTAAAGAGTTTACCAAAATTTCGAGTCCTCCTTTGTGGTTGTGGTTGAATTGTAACAGGGTGTGAATTAGGCATACTGTTTATGATATTACGCACACACACACACACACCACACACACACACACACACACACACAATATATATATATATATATATATATATAATATTATATATATATATATATTATATATATATATATATATATATATATATATATTTATATTATTCTCCTCTGGGGCAAAGGCCAAAGGCCTATATAATCCACCAGTTGGTGACATACGAAAGTCGCTAATGGCCGTGACCCGATACAAGGCGTTTAAAGTGTCAAGTCAAAGGAAGTTGGAAAACAGTTAAAGGGAGTATGTTCCAGACTTTACCAGTAGAGTACATGTAAGTGAGCATAGCGGTTAAGTCTGGGTCAGAGAGTTGGACAGAGAAAGGATGAGACTGTGTAGAAAGTCGTGTCGCACGAGCCCTTCTCAGTGGAGGAGGTATGCGATGTGAGAGTTCAGAAGAGCAATGTCCGTTGTAATAGCGATAGTATAGAGAGAGTGACGCAACAATTCGACGGAAGAAGAGATTGAGAGAGTTAGTATATTATATATATATTATATATATATATATTATATATATATATAATATATATATATATAAATATATTATAGAGAGAGAGAGAGAGAGAGAGAGAGAGAGAGAGAGAGAGAGAGAGAGAGAGAGAGAGAGAGAGAGAGAGAGAGAGAGAGAGAGAGATAGAATATATCAGATTATAATCTGTCTCACATGTGTGTCCATACCTTGATAAATTGTAAGTTTAAACAATCAACTAACTGTTGCCACACGTTTGAAAGACTTGTTACAATTATGCAGATGTTCAGAAGCCTGACTCGGTGTAAAATGATCCAAAAACGTTTCTGGCAATGCGTTTTATAGTACCCACTTACGTGCTTTATTTATAACCAGATTAGAACATAGTGTTTGGTTTTGTTCTTTTTATTTTTTTATTTTTTTTTTTTTTTCATCATGAACTTGCAATCAATTATTTATTTTTTTTATTTCGACTAACAATCGATTTCTTCATGGTTCCTCTATTAATCTTCTTACCTGACCTCTGAAAATCATTTAATGAAGCTATGTGTTTTCTACCTCTCTCTCTCTCTCTCTCTCTCTCTCTCTATATATATATATATATATATATATATTATAATAATAATATATATATATATATTGTGTGTGTGTGTGTGTGAGTGTGTGTGTGTGTGTGTGTGTGTTTGTGTTAGCTATAGCTTATACAAATATTATAATAATTGAGTCAGTGTTTGGGCTAATAAATTTTTTCGCAACCGTTTTAACACGTTAATAAAAACGTAAACCAAGGCATTAAAAAATGCCACAAATTTTCAATTGATAACCGACCAAATTCCTTTCAAACAATTAATTAAAGGAAAAAAAAGGTTCGCTTCGATAAGCTCAAAGAAGTCCATCGACTCTCCTATTACTGTACACAGCGCGTGCTCTACTTTTTAAACAAATCTCACAAGGCGAACTCAGATTGTTTCTTTTTATTACGGTGAACAACCTCGGCATGTGTTCCTTTTTATACTCTTTGAACTCCGAACTGAGAGTTAAAGGTAGTTTTATGTGTTTTTTTTATTTTTTTATTTTTTTTTTTTTAAATTTATGGGGTTACAGTGTGTGTGTGTTCTTTTTTTATTCATAAAATTCTGTTATTTATTATACAACAATTCAGGAGCAGGTGGAAAGTGAGGTTTATTTAAATATTAAATATATATTTACTGCATTTAATTTTATAATAATAATAATAATAATAATAATAATAGCAATATAATATAATAATAATAATAATAATAACTAATAATAATAATAATAATAATAATAATAATAATATAATAAATAATAATAATAATATAATAATAATAATAATAATAATAATAATAATAAATAAAATAATAATAATAATAATAATAATAATAAATAATAATAATAATAATAATAATAATAATAATAATAATAATAATAATAATAATAATAATAATTATGATAATAATAATAATAATAGCGATAGTATTTTTAAATACACTAATAACATTTATTATATTGAGTTTTTCAATACTGTTCTTCTGCTTTCATTATTTGAACTAATGTAATAAATTACCATTTAATATTTTTAGCAGGTATAGAAATGATCGCACAATATAAAAACGAAGAAATACATAAATAATAATTTTTATCCCAGTAAATTTTGTTACATTTTTTTTTTTTTTTAATGATATTTACTATGATATTTTGATATTTTTTGAAAATAGAATTATTATCTTAAATATAAGTTTGATTCTGATAAAATTAAAAAAATTAAAACTGTTTTCAGATTAAACTGCATAACTACATTTTTACTCCTGATTTCGACCTATTTTATTGGAGTTTTGTTTCTGGAGAAAAAAGAGAAAATGGATGAAAATATTGGGAGTAAACAGAAAAATATAAATGTAAACTCTTCTAGATCCATTGAAGTCATTGATATTATTGAAGATGATGATGAAACATCTTTGTGTGAAAATAACATAGAAAATGTGAGAATGAGTTCTTCATCTTTAATTATATTTGATCTTGAAACAAGTGGCTTAAGTTACGACTATGCAGAAATTCTTCAGTTATCTGCTGTTTACAAAGAAAAAGAATTTAATAAATATATTCAACCCTTGATGGATATAGGTTATCAAGCCACAAATGTTAATAAGTTGTCCTTAATTAATGGAGTACTGTGTTGTGATAAAAACCCTGTTGAGAGCACAACATTACATGATGGGTTGAAGGATTTTTTAGAATGGCTGAAAAGTATTCCTGCACCAAGATTTCTTTCGGGTCATAACGTAAAAAATTTTGATTGTGGTTTTTTAATAGATTCTCTCTGTCAATTTGACTTAATGACTGAATTTTCTCAGTTAGTAATTGGATTTATTGACACTCTTCCACTCTGTCGTGAACTGTGCCCAAAAACAGAGGTTCATAATTACCAGCAAAATACCCTGGTTAATCATTACTTAAAATTGTCATACGAAGAACATAATGCTCTGGAAGATGTAATAGCTCTTCAGAAATTGATTTCCTTCTTGAAGTGTTCAGACGGACTACTAATGAAACATATGTTTTCCGTTCATTCAGCTTATGAAAATTATCGAAAGAAAAATTTAGACAAAAAGAATTTTCCTGCTTATTATCTTATGATAAAGAAGAAAGGAATTAGTACAGAAATGGCTAAGAGGTTTGCTAAAGCCAATATTACTTACAAAGATTTGCTTTATAATTACAAAAATGGAGGAATGGATTCTCTGAAGGAGTTTCTCTCAACACCGAAAGGTACAAAAGGTTTTGGAACAAAAAGTGGGAAGGTAATTGAGAAAATTTTTAATTATTTTAAGGAAAATAATTGTTAGAATTTTTTATTTTTAACAGGTAATGAAAATTTTCTTTAATTCAAAGAAAACAATTGTTAGAATTGACCTTTTTTTTATTTTTAACTTATTCATTGCAATTTTTTATTAACTTTTTTTTTTTTAGCCTTATAGCTTGTCTAAGTACTAACCTGAAAGAAAACCTACCTTTTTATACTAATAAATGTATCATTGTATGTTTTTTATAAGCAACTTAATTTGAGCTTTAAATATTGTGTACTGTAACTGTATCATATATATATATATATATATATATATATATATATATATATATATATATATATATATATATATATATATATATATATATATATATATATATATATATATATATATATATATATATAATATATATTAAATAAATAAAAAAAAAAAAAATTTTTTATTTTCTTTTTAAATTTTATTTTTAATTTAAGAAAAAGTTGTTTAATTCTTTAATATTTTCAGTTTTTGCTTTATTTTATTTTATTTTGAAATTTTTCTATAATTTAAGTTTTATTTAAGAAGCTAAATAAATAATGTAACTAATAAAATTATTTTTGTTTTACCTTATTTTTATTATTAATACATTTTACATTGTTTCTTTCCTAATATTTGTGCATATGATTTTGATTTATTTTAAGATTTTCATAAACCTGAGTTTTTTTGTTTTTGTTCACGTTCTTAAATTTTTTTTTTTTTTTTTTTTTTTTTTCCTTTCTTTCTTTCTTACTTTATTATTATTTTTTATAATTAATTATTCTACCTAAAATTGTTTGTATGACGTTCCAAACGCTAATTTTTCTAATATGTGTTTGACTCCTCATATAAATGAATATCACATAGATTAGATTTTAAACATTTATTTATGTAGTTTTTAACTTAAGGTAATGGTGATCTGAAGCTTGTACGCATCAATTCGTTCGAGGCGTTGTTAGAACTTTTTCAGGAAAGTGTAATATATTTTTTATTCAAAAGGGGAAACGTATTGGTTGTTAACTCTTTCGGTTGAGCAGAGAACCAGTTGTTAAAAATTTGGCACATCACCGGTGGTTAAAAGGTAGAAATTTTGAGTTTTTAAAATGCTTTAGTATATGATATTTATTCTCCCCATATTCTATGTATGAAATTAGTATTTTATGGTTAAAATTTGTTCTCAAAATTTTAAAGAAAACTCCTGTAGAAGAATGAGAATTTTGAGCGTGGGGGCAAATATACTTTTGATATTTTTAATAGAATTTTATTCGACTCTACCTCAGGACCCTTTATTACAATTAACATTTTGTATAGGAAAATTTTTGGCACCACTTCGGATTATTTATTATTATTATTACTGTTGCTACTACTGCAGTTCCACCTCTGCAGTCCTGATTTATTAAGGAAACATCCATAATTTTGATATGGCTTTTTTTTAATAATTTAATAATTAATAATCGACATGAAGGTCACAGGTTGAAAATTTGGTGAAACCATATTGACGAGAATATATTTTCTTGAAAGTTATGCTTAAATAAAAAAAAAAAAAAATTTTTTTTTTTTTTTAACACTTTTTTTGATTTTTTTTTTTTTTTTTTTTTTTTTTATTTTATATATATATATATATTAATATATATATATATATATATATATATATATATATATATATATATATATATATATATATATATATATATATATATATATATATATATATATATATATATATAATATATATATATATATATATATATATATATATATATATATATATAATTTTCTATATTACAGAAGATTAAAAAATATAAATTATGAAAAATACTGTGACGAAATTCGATATAGAAAAAATCCTTCATGGAATCCTTCCAAATAGTCCAAAAATGAAAATAAAAAATGACGGATCAGTTGCCATTATCAACGCTTATTATCTTCATTTCTTGAAAACTATGGCAGAGGAGACGGATAAACTTTTGTACATGTAAATATTGAGCTTTGCATTTTTAAAGAATATTAAGTACCTAAAACAACAACAATAGTAAATTAATATTTTTTATCAGGGATGGTGTACAAACTTTGAAAAGAAGACATATTAAGGCCGCTGGAGGGAAATGTTTGGAAAAATTCAGCTACAGATGTCTAGTAAGGGCCAATCTTCCAAGCATAACCGAGGAAACCCAATCACAAACCAGTGTTGAAGAAGAATGAAATTGTTGTTGCATTTATATTTAATAAAGTATATTAGTTTTAATAAATATTAAATTGAAGTTTTTAATGTATTGTTTTTCTTAGCCTTTAAATGATTCGTAATTTTTCAAGGATGATAACTTTAGGAAGAATTTTTTTTTTTAATTTAATGTAGCTTCTTAATATCTTTTCACTATACTAATCGTTAGTTAATATATATAAAAACTATTTATTTGTTTTACAACGATTTTAAATCTTTTTTATGGTTCACTTAAAAATTTTACACAAATATTGCCGTTATTCCATATTTTTATCATTTGTCTAAGAGAAGCGAAGTCTAGACATATAATTAAAATGTGCTATTTTTGTCATACACCTATCTGCAAGACTCTTTAGTTTTCAAGAGAATTTTAATATTCAAGAAATTCAGATTAGTTATATCGAAATCGAGGTCTCATTTTTACTGTGAATGTGCAAAATAAACCTTGGTTTAGTCAATATTTAAATGCAATACATGAAACATACCTTTTAAGGATATTTTTAGGGATTAATTTTCTATCAAACAATTAACTAGTGCACTTTATTAAGTCTTGACTGGAATGTATTTTTCTTTAATTGGTTTTATAATTTTTCAATTATATAAAACCACAACATTAAGCTTTACAAAAAGTGAAGTTTTCCTGAATTGCATGTAATTTTCCTTAAATCTCCAGCTTAGTAATAAAGGTATTTACATTATATACAATAGCTACGATTTCCTAAATCGTAGTAAACCATGGCTAGTATCTAGTCCTCTTTCCTAAATCTCATATACTGCAAGCATTCTAGCTGAAAATTTACTTCCTCTCACATTTTACATTTACCTTAATCTCATTCAAACTTTTGGCCAAATTTCCTAAATAAACCATTATTAAATGTACTACTAACCCCCAGAATAAATTTCCACCTAAACTATTCAGAAAATCGTATTTTGTAAACCCACATCAACGGAACTTATATTGGTCTTTATAGGTTTATGCGCATCGAAGATAAATACACCCACTCAAAAAAATGCAGATTCACTGCAGCCTAAAAGCTATAATCATTAAAAGAAAATGTTAGCTGCTATATAATTTTAATCACTTAAAAAAAAGTTTTTGCATGGAATCCTCTTAATTCAAATTATTTGATATATTCTATTGATTCATTTCTAGCAATACTTACAAGGATAGTAATGAAATACATGTACAAGTATATATCTGTATAAAAATTTACATAAAAAATTTACAAATAATTTTTGACCTATACAAAAAATATTTTTTTAAGTTTGAGGTTTAATCATGGAAGATAATAAGTGTCCAAATATATCAATGTGTACATGGATAAGTTTTCTACAACGATCTGTATATCTAGGATCTAAGTTTTCCGGTTGACGTTGATGCAATCCAGAAGGCATTAGAATCCACCGATCAGGTGATGGTGTATTGTCTCTCATATAAGTCCAAATATCTTGCAAAATGCACACTACTTCATGAGGTGCTAATTTCTCTACCATTTGAGGAAGAACGCAAAATACCTCGGGAAGAAACTGTCCTACTACCATAACTTCCAAAAGTTTTTTGGTAGCTTTCATTTGATCTGTAGACTGAGACGCGAAAGAATCCGAACATGTGTTCCAATAAGCGGTTAAAGCTGCTGTTAGCGCTCTTACTAAAACGGAGCAGTAACAGAGGGCAGGTCTACATCGTGCGACTAGATCAAGAAAATGCCACGCTATTGGAAAGTCTTCAAAAGTCTTCTTAATTGCAAGATCTCTCTCAAAAGTAAATTTAATAAATTCTTCTGGCCAAGGAAAACCATTAAACATTATATCAGGTGAAATGTACTCCACTAGTAACAGCGCTAAGGTTGTTGCCCCTTGATTAGGACCCTGAGCTCTACAGCATGTCCCCAATAAATTCAATAAAAGCTGTGTGTTCAAAGTAACAGTCTCTTCATCCAGAGACATTTCATGAGATCTTACCATTATGTCCTTTTGAAATTTTTCCACTATGAAAAATTGTATTATGAGATTTTGGAATCTTTACCCAAGAGTCAAACTCGTGGTTTGTGAGTAGCAAATGATGAGGTGATTCTTTTATTTCTAAAAACACATCTTTCCTTGCTCCAAAAAGATAACTCCACTCTGGTCTGAAAGAAGCTTCAAAAAGCAATCTGACAAATATAGAATGAGCCAAAGTAGAATGTGAAAGTTGTAATAATATCTTGTTACAAAGGTTCGCAGATTTAAGTTTCTTTTCTAATGTTACATTTTTCAAGCTGCTGAAAAAATGATAAACAACAGCGTGGCCGAGACTCATTAAATGGCTTAATGATAAAGGCTTTTCCAAGGGCATATGACTAAGTAACTCGAGTACAGAATAACCAATTTCTGGTACATTAACAAGCTTAGATAAATGATTAATATTTGACAGTAAAGCATTAGTAAGAGATTTGGTTATGTAAGAACTATTTTCCCTTGCCCCAACATGCAAAGCTTCTAGTTTTTTAACGGCATTTAAAATGCTGTTTAACTTTACGTCTGGAAATAAATTTTGAGCAATGCAAAAAGATAAGTTTTTAAAAGGCCTATCATATGAGGGCTGGTGATTTATGATAGCGCTTATAACTGTGTGAAGTAAATAAATTGTATCCCTATTTACAGGACAATTAAACTGTAATATCGTTTGAAATATGGCAGAAAAGGCATCTGGTCCTTGTTCAACAATGATGAAAGTTAAAATCTGACCAATTCGCTTGACCCCTACTTCATTATCCATTTCTAGGGACCAATTAATAACGTCTGCTATTGTCATTACATCATCATAATCAGTATCTTCCTTTGCATCTGTTCCTAAACATTTCAAAAGAGGGCGTGGAACTGAACTAAGATTAAACTTAGTATAAACAATAATATTTAGTTCACCAATAAGATAATGAAAAAGTTTGGTAGCAAACTGAGAGCCCTGGTCTGAGGACGGTAAAACAGACCCTCTTAAAAGAAGGAAAATGAGTTCGCATGTGGCAGGTTCACTTGAAATAAGTAGTAAATGAACTAAGAGATCAATCAAAGCTTCTGGACTTGGAAAATACTTTGGTATCCACCAAGAAAGTTTATTTGCTATGCAAGAGATCCTCCTATCAGATCTTAAAACTTGAGGTAAACTGGCTGTAAGGGCTTTTAATACCGCTCTCGACTGACTCGTATTCGACAAGTTCAATAAGTAAGGCACTACAGCCTTTGCACAATCATCGGAATTGTCAGAAAGTGAGCTGAGCAAAACAGATCGAAGTTCACGCTGAATTTCGGGAAAATGACGCTCAGCAAGATGATTTAGGATAGTTACAATACTGTTCAATTGATGAGTTGCCTGACTCAAAGAAGTAGCAGCAGTAAAACTTCTTAATCCCAAAGATAAAACCCTGTTAACAATTGTTGCTGGGAAAGAGCAGCCAACGTGAGCGACCAACCAATTCAAGGCAGGTCCATTGTGAACACTTGCCTCAAGAAGAGCAGCTACAGTATTATCTGCATCATGAGCAACGCAGGATACTGTTAAATTAGCTAAAACCTGAGCTGGTAAACAATCCAGCCATCTAGCAACTCTTTCTTCTAATGTTGCATCATTGCTAACAATTATTCCATCCCATTCCACAGACCACCTTCCTAACTGAATTACAGCCCATCTTGCTACATCTCTACACCATATATTTGGGCACGTTTCTACCAGTTCTCCTAAAAGACTGTTAATTTGTAAAACAAGACTGTCGTCAACATCTCCTTTCCTGTGAATAAACTGTCCTACCTGAAACAAGAAATTAAATATAAAAATCATACAACAAAAAGTTCAAAATATTTACGAAATTTGTACTTAAAACAACAATCACTAGTGAGCCAAAAAAATAAATAAATAAAAAAAAATAAATAAATAAATAAAAATAAAAAAATACAACATATTTCTCTACTTTTAAGGATACTGATACTCATTAATAATAATAATCATAGAAAAAAAGATTTTCATAATAATAATAATAATAATAATAATTAATAATTTTTTTTTTTTTTTTTTTTTTTTTAATTAATAATTTTAAAAAAAAATAATAATAAAAAGTAATAACTTTCTTCTGTGTAAATGTACAGAAGCTGTTAGTGAACACAGAAAAGCAGCTATGCGAAGTGGTGGATCAACGTCAAGAAGAGCTTCTACACAAAACGGAAAAAAAACGTGTAGCAATGGAGAGCGAAATCTTATATAAATTAAACTTAAAGATCTGAAGAAAGAAAAGATATTTTGTACTGAGGTGATTCCAACAAGATGTAAGGAAAGGGAAGGTGCAAAGGTATTGTTGATATTAAGTCTGAAAAGAGCATGCTAATGAGCGCTATGAAGGCCGTGTGTTGTTTTTTGCCATAAAGTAGCTATCTATTCGTCAAATACGTATAGCCGATGAGGAAACGAGCCAAGAAAACGTTTTGCGCCAATTCTTCCTACGTTTAATTGACTAGTTACTTAGGAGATATTTGACGGTACATAACCTTGGCACTGTGAGTTTCCTAAGTACATGAATGCCTGTATTCTATGGATCCTTGTTGAAGACATTAGGCAAAATCAGAAGCAGGGACATAACTTACACTGATGTCTATAGGGAGGTATCTTCCTTCCCCTTCCAGTTACATTGTGAGTAGTTGCATGATTAGCAGCTTTATTGGCCTGTTCGTTACCTGCCATGTCTGTGATGAATGAAATCTTGCAGAAATGCTAAGTCTTTTTTCCTAATATGTAAGAGACAAAGAAACCTTTAGATGGCATAAACCAGCGGGCTCCTAGTTGAAAGATATTTGAATGCGAGAAGAGTACTTTTGGAATCAGAGAATACAGTGAATATGTCACTGCAAGGTCAAGGATCCTATGGACTGCCAGAAATAATGCAACAAACTCAGCTGTGAATATAGAAGAGCTAGGTGGAAAGGTGTAACATACTGTGAAATCTGGGAAGACGGCTGAATCGCACATTATTCTCTCCCTCCCTCTTAAAGTCGTCAATGTAAAATAGAGTTGAATAGAGGTGAGGAAATATAGTGAGAAAGGAATGAGACATTTATAAGAGTCGTGTGTACTCTTGATTTAACTCAAAGAAGAAAACCCATGTATATCAGAGAGGGAGGGTATACCCATGTTAATTAATAATACAGGTGATTTTTTATGATGATCACGTGACAAAGGATTATATATATATATATATATATATATATATATATATATATATATATATATATATATATATATATATATAATATATATATATATATATATATATATATATATATATATATATATATATAAAGTTGGGAGTAAAAACAAACAATCAACTCTCAACTCCAACTAATCAAAAAACTCGTGGCACCAAACTCTACCCCTGCGAACAAATCTAAGTAAATTTCATTAATGAAAATAATAATAATAATAATAATAATAATAATAATAATAATAATAATAATAATAATAATAATGTCATTAACGGGGATTTTGTCTTTTATGGGACAAAGCTAGAGTAAAACAAAATAATAATAATAAAAAATAAAAACATATTTCCACCTGTTTAAATAAAGCCTGAGAAAGATAAGTGAGAGCAGCAGGTCTCGCAGGAGGTAAATTTTGAAGCAAAAAGAGAGCTGACTGAACAGCAATTTGCTCATTCTCATCAGGTGACGAATCTCTCTCTACGCTATACGAAAATGATGACCGATCATTAGCATTGCTAGCAAGATACAGAAATTGATCCAAAGTGGATAATAAGGTTGCTGGAGTAATCGGTGAAACACAGGAGTTTGCATTTTTCTTTGAAGAACTCCTTATTTCTGTCATTTTATAATAAAACTTTAGTAATTACTCATTATAATAAAATTATCTGCAAAAAAAAATAAAAAAATAAAAAAAAATAAATAAATATATATATATATATATATATATATATATATATATATATATATATATATATATATATATATATATATATATATATATATATATATATATATATATATAATATATTATATATTATATATTAAATATAAATATATATATATATATATATTAGTGGTGTGCCAAGTCCGACTTCATGCAGGAGTCAGAGTCTAACTTATTACAAATCTTATTGTAATAAAATAAAATAAACTATAGTATAATACAATTTTTGGCGATAATAATAATAATAAATAAAAATTAATAAATTAATTAATTAAATTTAAATTACAAAGGAAAATATGAATTTAGACAGTAAACTATATTGTAATACATCATTTAACTTTTAATCTTTAGCATTCTAGAAATGAATCCCAATTAGTTTTCCTCCTAATTATTTAAATTAGTAAATTAGAAACAAGCAGAACTATAACAAACTACATCAAAGATTGTCGAAATGGTATGTGGATTCTCTTTAAGTGGCATTCTCAATCCTTTCTATCCAAAATAATATATATGATCTTTTTTTATTCATGGTCTCCATTAATTCAATATTTTCTCATTCAATCCAGTTTGTGTACTTTAATTTTTTTTTTTTATTATAAAAAAAACAAAAAAAAACTTCGCATCTCATTCCTTGCACTATTCGAGGAGAGGAACTTTTCAAGATAAGTTTCTACCTAGGATTCTCATGGTGGATTGAAGCAGCACCCTTAAGCACGTGAGTCAATCACTCTTATCATTATGTGAAATCTTTGGGTTTCTGCTTAAACTAATTGGAAGGACTTTATGTTAACTAGTGAAATGATCACTACTTTAAACAAATCTATTAAAAGATATTTAAATTTTTCGGGTAACAAAAACATTTGTGCCCTCCTTCACAAGATGACTTATAAAGGGTACATGTTTATATTTCTTATCTAAGGAAAATCATCGATATGCTGGTGGCTGTATAACGCAGAGCAGCAAGAATAAATTTTGGATTTGAAAACAAAAGTTAAATGATATACTAAAAAAAAAACTTTGAGGTATATTCTAAAGTAATTTTCAATTATAAACTACTGAAAAAAAGAGACAAAATATACTGAAATTCATGAAATACAGCATAATGAATATAATGCAGAATAATGCAGAACAAAAATAAATTTTGGATTTAAAAACAAAAGTTACATAGATATACTAAAAAAACCTAAGGGTGTATTCTAAATAATTTTCAATTTCCAGTGAGACAATTTTAGTACTCGACTGAAAACATAAGACAAAATATATTGAAATGCATGAAATACAGCTTAATGAAATACAAGATACCACTTTTATGTAATAACTACAAAAATTTATAATTTTACTATTAAAATAAATTAATATTATTGTATACAGAGGCCGCTACTCTGAATATTGATAGAAAAATAAACTAATATATTGATATCAAAATTGAATAACTGGTGCAGACTGACATTGATAATACTTTAATTCAACTAAGCATTTTTTTTTTTAATATAGGCTACAAAGAAACTACAAAGTAAATTGGGTATATTGAAGCACGATTTTGTATGCTAAAAATACCAAAAACCCTTAAAACTTTAATAAAATAGGTCTTACAACAATAATTTTACATGTCATCTGACTTTGAAGACATACAGTATTATCCTCTGACTACCTTTATTTTGCATCAATAAAAGTAGTCAAAGAATAATACAGTAAGGATTTGAAGTCAGATGACAGGTAAAATTGTTGTTGTAAGACCTATTTTATTAAATTTTTAAGGGTTTTTGGTATTTATCTGGTTACTACATCAGTATTAGTTTTAAGAAATTTTATAGCTATTTTGGATAAAAAAAAAAAATTTATATTACTTTTTGTAAAAAATATTTTTATTAAAACTAATTTTCATTAAATTATAATTTTTTTAAATGTTTCTATAAATTACAAAATGATTTCTTATCTCTGTGTATATATATATATATATATATATATATATATATATATATATATATATATATATATATATATATATATATATATATATATATATATATATATATATATATATATATATATATATATATATATATATATATATTATCTCTCATATTTGGGGTGGTTTGGGTTCAACCACATTTGTGAATAGGGTTGAGTCTAGGCTAAAAGACTAATAAACTCTTGACACTCCCTGATGTGACACTGGTGCACTCTCTCTTTCTATAGGTACTTCAACAGCAGGTGCTTGAGGGAGTTGATCTCTTACATCTTACCTCTGTTGCTTCATCATCATTGCACAAGAAGTGCCTTGAATGCACAATCTGTGTGCGTTGCAAACTTAAGGGTTGCTTGTTATAGTGCCTCCTTTTCAGCTACTTCTGTTCACTAGAACCCCCTACCATCATCTGTTTTTCCTGCTGTATTTAATCTTCCTCTCTTTAAAACCTCCATCTGCTCCCGCTTTAGGTATATGTGTTAAGACTTGAGTGTATGTGGGTTTCCTTTGATATTTTTATTGTCCCCTCCTTGAAGGTGGGTGACAAAAAAAAAGCATTCATTGGGTTAGGCCTATCTGCTGATCTGTTAGTTTTGGTTTACTCAGTAATAGTAAAGTTCATAGTAGAAAATAAGTCTTTTACTTTTAAACTATAACATTTATAAACAATTTAAATACAAATTAATTAAGGTCCTAATGAAACCTAGTAGACAAAAAAAAATAAATAAATAAATAAAAATTATATACGTTTATAAGCCATACATTTTTTTTTTCTCTCTCTCTCTCTCCTTTATAAGGACCTCTTTAATTGATTTGGCTTTAAAAAAAATTTCCTACTCAGCCTACAAATGTACAGGAAATGATCGTAATAAGAATTTTTACAGTTTATCAGTAAATAGCAAAGGATTTTGTAAAAAAAAAATTAAAAAATTTCAAATGATTAAAAAATTTATTTTGTTACATATCATTTGCAAGTAAATCGCATTGTCTTATTGAAAGACATACTATTCTTTCACTGACTATTCTTGCAATATTGCTAAATCAGATTCAAAACTATATAAATAAAATTATTATTAATTATATATATATATATATATATATATATATATATATATATATATATATATATATATATATATATATATATATATATATATATATATATATATATATATAATTATATATAAAGATATTATCTGACCATTCGATATATATATGTAAATATTGATATATCAAAACATTAATATATCAATATAATTTTTTTTGTTTTATTATTTAGCTTTCATTTCTTTTACGCCTATTAATATTATTATCATTATTATTATTATTTAGCTTTCTAGCACACTTAGTTCAACATATCATAACCTGAATGATCGATGAAACCGTATGATACAAGCTTAACTGATAGATGGATCGACATTAAAAAATATTGATATATGAAATAGTCAGACAACTTATAAACCTTTTATCACCACTACTATTGTCAAGGGATAAAGAGGGCAGAGCCCCCTAAATAAACATATGATTAATCATATGCCATACATTTACATTTTCACTGCAGTATTATAATATTATTTAATTAATATTTTTTGAAATATGCTTATTATTCATGCAGATTATAATAAAAGATGCAAAGACATTTCACACAAACTTTGTATACTTTGTATACACCCTGAAGTACTGGTTATAACCCTATATATATATATATATATATATTTATATATATATATATATATATATATATATATATATATATATATATATATATATATATATATATATATATATATATATATATATATATATATATATATATATATATATATATATAATATAATAAAAAAAAAAAAAAATTGTAAAAAAAAAAAAAACAGTGAAAGGACAATCAATATGTCTTTGAATAGGACAATACAAATTAGCTTCAGACAAATGTTACACATTTGAAAAAAATAAAAAATTAAATCATTGGAATTTTTTATTTTTTCTTTTTTTTTTATTTTACAAAATCATCTGCCATTTGCTGGTAAACAGAAAAAAAATCATATTAGGATCATTTCCTCTACAGGTAGCCTGAGTAGAAAAAAAAAATTCTAGTTCCACTCTTAACAATTACAAAATTTTAATTCTTGTAAATGTTATAGTTTAAACGATATTCATTTCCTACCATGAACTAAACAATTATCACTTAAACTTTAAGTTTTGGTTGGTAAAGTTGAACCAGTTTTGACTTGAAGAATTGAAGACAAAAATTTCTATCTAACTTTAATTTTCGCTGCAGCAATCTTGAATGGTCATGTGATATAAACAAAAATGGATAAGTTAGGCCCTCTTTCAAAATAAATACCTTTTATAAACTATCTTACTCAAATAGATTTGTATGCAAATTATTAAGGATAATTATTTTAGCATTTTCAAATCACTAATTTGCTTTTAAATGAAACAAATTCATTATTATCAATTATTCGGAAATTCAATGGTTCCAATGCTTTTAATCATAGTTGCCGCCAAAGTCTTTTAAATTTATTTGTTTGAAGAAGACGTTATCTTATTTTACTATTTATGACCTTTCTGATATTGATTAAATTAAGTGATTAGTTGACTGATTAATTAAATTAGATTTTAATATATATTTCGTTTATTTATATAGCCAAGTAATTTTTGTTTACAGCATATACAGCTGATATTTGTTTACAGTGGTTCCACGAACCACGAAAATATATTTTCACTGCAGTCACAACTATATTTTAATCTTGAACGTGGCGTCACTATAGAGTTTCGTCAAACATACTTATATATGAATAAAAACGTTTTACATACTTTTGCTAATTTATCCATCAGTCTATTGTATATACTTTTATTTATTTTAAGTTTTCATTTATACTAGAAAATTTCTAATAACTTCTCCTTCAAAGGTTTATAAAATTGGTTTGTTTTTTATTTTATCGATGTGACACTTAACAGTTAACACCTTAGCAATCTAAAGCCTGTTCTGGGAGGGAGCAGAAATATGAAATAATTTATATATATATAATATATATATATATATATATATATATATATATATATATATATATATATATATATATATATATATATATATATATATATATATATATATATATATATATATATATATATATATATATATATATATATATATATATATATATATATATATATATATATATATATATCTCTGAAATGAGAAAGCGTAATTTTTTTCTTTTTTCTGTGAGGATGACTCCTAATTACCATGACACATGGCGGCCAAGCGAAGAATATGTAACATCTTTAAACTCCCCGTTTACCTCTTCTTGGATGCGAGCCTTAAAATTTCCCTTTTTTTTTTTTAAATTAGTCTTTAGCTTAAATTCTACAAATTGCGCATGTTCGTGGTTTTCTTATTCAGTAAAGAACTATCTCTAAATTTTGTTGAGATACAAAAATATTGCTTTTATATTTAAAAAACAAAAAAAAAATAAGAGACAAAAGCCACAAGGGCCTATGAAGACTCAGGCAAAGAAGTACGAGCATTCACTTTGAATGTGTAGTCATAGATTTGAATTTTCATCATGCCATTAATTAAATCAAGCACCATAATTAAGTATGTAATATGCAGTTTATTAAGCTAAAATATGTTTTACAAGAAACCAGTTATCTGATATTACCAACAAATTGTAGAAACTCATTGATTTTAAAGTTCTTGAAAAGCAAATTAAAGATGGTAACTTTCGTTTATCAACTCTGGCAACCATAGTTTTGTTTCTATTTAATTTAGTAGCAAATGAAAGCCATTAGTGTGAGTTCTTAGTCTTAAATAACATTATTGGATTAAATAATTATAAATTCATGAAATAATACCTTGCATTGATGAACTGCACTATTTCTGGTTCAGGTAATGGTAATTGTTTAGTGTGTAGTTATTTAGTGATGTGGTTTGTTGTCATTGTTCACCATTTTTTCAGAAAACAGAATAAATGTATTAAAAAGGTAATTGTTCAACAGAAGGGCCTCACAACTGATTTTAATTATTTTTCTAAAAAATATTTCAAATGCATTAAAATGAAAAATAAAGGCAAAAAAAAATTTTTGCCAAGGCCTTTGGCAGTTGTTTATATATCAAATGTCTGTTCTTTACACTAATAATTTTGTTATTAAGACGAAGAACTTATTAATGGCTTTAATTTGCTACTAAATTAATTAGAAACAAAACTATTGTTGCCAGAGTTGATAAACGAAAGTTACCATAATTGATCAGACATGGTAATCAAGAAGATATATATATATATATATATATATATATATATATATATATATATATATATATATATATATATATATATATATATATATATATATTAATAAAATATAAAATAGAGAAAAATATTTTCCTTATAGGAAATAGAATATATTAATTTCTCTCTCTCTTCTCTTCTTCTCTCTCTCTCTCTATATATATATATTATATATATATATATATATATATATATATATATATATATATATATATATATATATATATATATATATATATATATATATATATATATATATATATATATATATATATATATATATATATATATATATATATATATATATATATATATATATATATATATATATATATATATATATATATATATATGGTATAAGGTTAAGAATAGGAATAGCTCTTAGTTTGAATATAAACAAAAAAAATTATATGCAATTGCAATTAAAGCTGTAAATGAAAGTTTTTTGAAAAAGTCTACTAGGCTCGGGTTTTATCTGTTAAAACTTGAAAAACCCAGGCCCAGTGGGCTTTTACATAAAAAGTTTTTTTTTTTGCCAACCCTGCAGCATGTAGGCCTAACCTGGTAAACACTGGTTAGGTAACAAACTAGTTCAACTTAACCTAACCTTGACTTAAAAGATAAAACTACTCCTACAACCAGCAAATAGGCCTAACCTTGCGAACAGTGAAACATTTGACTATGTGATGGATAAATATTGTTCATGAATGAATGTTTTTACAGTTGTAATTTATTATTAGAGTATAAAAATTTTGAATAATAATTTATTATTATTGCTTATGGTCCATGAAAAATATATTTTTTAAGTTTAATATGCATGTTCAATATATTATGGCAGCTATGTTTCACTGAATTTGGCAACCATGGCTATTTTAATATATTTTGTCCATATTAAAGCAGTGTTATATTGATAATTAAAACTCAAAAAAATGAATTTTTTTTTAAAGTCTTCCCCCCCCCAAAAAAAAAAAAAAATTCTTTTGACTATGATAAATTCCAACTAAGTGGACTTAGAAATTATGAAAGATAAGTGTTTGTATTTAAAATAATGTAAATTTCCTTTACTATTTTAGAAGTATTAATATTTTCAAAAATTAGATAAAACCAACCAGAATGTTTTTGTTTTTTTTTTGTAACCAATTTATGTGAAATTTATTTACACATTGTACAGTTAAGGGAAATATACATTTTTTATTTAGTATAATTTTTTGTATACCCAATCATATTGGTATATGCACTGCAGTAAGATAGCTGGATATAAAAAAATAAAATTCTAAACAAAAAATCTGTATTTTGCCTAACTGTACAACCTCTGAAAATTTTATTTATATACCGAACCAATTTGTTGATATTCATGGGAAAAGTTGTAAAAAATTTAAAATTTTTCCCATGCTCAGTACCAAAATGAGTATGCAAATGTTTTCAAAGATTGTACAAATAGGCAAGATTCACATTTTTTATTTAGAAAAGTTTTTTGTATACTCAACCTTTTTGCTGCTCTACATGGGAAATACAATAATTTGAAATCTTTCCTATGCACAGCAATAAAATGGTTAGGTGTAAAAAAAATTTTCAGAGGTTGTACAGTTGGGCAAGTTACCCCTTTTTTATTTAGAAAAATTTTTGGTGTATACAATCTTTTTTTGGTGCTGTGTGTAGCAAATTTTTTTTTTTTTAAATTTTCCTGCGCACAGCAAGAAAATTGTTTAGTATACAAAAAACTGTTCTAAATGTAAACCCTGTATCTCGTTGAATTATATACCCTCTGAAAATTTCATGAACTTTGAATGGCTAGGGAAAAAAAAGTTATGCCCCCAAAAAATTTCCATACCATATTAATTTTTCTAATTATGGGCATCTGTCAGCATGCAACATTTTTAGGCAGCACACACAAAAAATTTAGTTAAAACAAAATGTATATTGATGATTTAATTACCTTCAGGTCAATTATTAAGTCATTTTGACAAAGGGAATGTGCTAAAAATTTTGCATAAAATTTGTATGAAATTTACTTCCAAACATGTCTTGATATTTGTTGAATATTTTGGTCAAAATGTATTTTTTTTTTTTTTTTTTTTTTTTTTAATTTAAAATACTATTCTTACCCATTTATATAATAAAAAGCACTACTGAATAGCCATTTTTAAATATTACACAGTTGTTAGTTTTACCCCTTTATTTCATTTTATCATCACCTTCAATTTTAAAATGTTAATTTCCATATTCCTGAAAAAAAATTATAAAAATTTTTATATTAGGTAATCCAGATTTTTGGCATTTTCCGAAATTTGAAATTTTTGAATGGTTGGGTATTTTTCCACAGTTTGGTGATTATATATATATATATATATATATATATATATATATATATATATATTATATATATATATATATATATATATATATATATATATATTTATATATTTATATAATATATATATATATATATATATAAAAAAAAAAAAAAAAAAAAAAAAAAAAAAAAAAAAAAAAAAAAAAAAAAAAAAAAAAAAAAAAAAAAATAAAATAGTAACTTTTTTTTCTGGAGAATATATCAGAAGTAAATTGCAAAGGGTTTTGGATAATAAATTATCATTGTATAGTTCAAGTTTTTAAATCATTGTAATAAAGGTTATATGATCTTTATTCAGAAATGTTGAGATCATTTTTCAGCTGCTGCCCCCCCCCCCCCCAACACTCAAAATTGATGATTTAGAACTTACTCAAAGCTGCATTTTCATTTTGTTTGATGCAGATTTAATGAAAATTAAGAATATTTTGAGAAGTCTGCCACAATCTGCACAAGCAAGATTAACCCATTTTCTTATTTAAAAAAGCATTATGACTCATAATACTTTAATAGAAATTTTGGAAAAAAATTCATCTCTTTCAAACTCTAAACTGTATTTCTTGTGTTATGGATTGTTAATTCACAGGTGGTGCATTTAAATAAGAAATTATTATTCACAAATTTAAATTTTTTTTTTAAGAGTCTATAAATAATCAAGAATACCCATTGTAGTGCCTATAGATGAATCAATGAGTCCTTGGACTTGGTACATCATTACTGTTAGTCATACCTTTATATAGTTACGTACTCTAGCTTATTTGTATCATTAGTAAGTAGTAGTTTCTTTCTATTTATATTACACTGTTTTCTTAGGAATAATTGCCTCAATAATAGGTTATGTGCAAGAAATACCAAAATATAAATATGGTTTGCTATTTTGTGGTTTATTATATGCACAAGGTTTTGAAACATTTAATAAAAGTAGGATAAGGACCTGTATAATTATAAAAAAAATTATTTTTTTCAGGTGAAAAGTATTTGGTATTAGATTTACAATCTATTTAATTTCACATGTTTAAACTTAGCAAATATTGAATTGTCACCCTAAACATTACTGTCTCATAGCAATGTTGCTTTATGAAGCATTACAAACAGTAATTAGGCATGATGGTTTATCCGATGAGCAAAAGAAAGAATTTATTGAAAAAACGTTTGCAATTATTGGATCGCAAAACCTAAGCTTTGAAGAAGTTTCACCAGGTTTTGACTTCTGCTTGCACACAGCCCTTGACAATTATTCAAATAAATTGGTTTTGCCATCTCTTTATATGTACACAGCTTTGGCAAACAAATATCCAGATTATTTGAAACGATATTTAACTATTGGAACTATCACAGAAGCATTGGAAGAAGATGATGTCTCAAAATTAAAAATAGTTTTAATGTGGTTAAAAGAAGGTTTACAAGTTTTATGTTCCAGAGATCCAGATTATGTATTGAATTTTTGTCCAGTAAGTATTATTATTTTATTTTATTATTATTGAATTTTATTTGTTAATATGATATTGATATTTAATAAAAATAAAAATTTCTATATTTCAGATGTTATCCGAACATCCTGGAAAGAAAATTTTTGGATAATGGTAAAAATTCGTCTGTTTTGTCACAAATTTCAGAATTATATCTTCTCTGTCCTTCTCTTCTACCAGTCCAAAGTATGAGACTTAAATTTACTCTAGAAATAATGCATTGCGTCGCCTCTTTTCCAACTCCTACTAAACCTGAGGTATGGTAAATTTTATTTTATTTTTATTTTTTTATTAATATTTATGTACATATACAGTATATCAAATTTTTTTTCTAATTGTATTTACATCACAAAGTAAATCATGAAAAAATTTATCTAGGTTATTGTAATCCATGACTCGTCTCACATCATTTGAAGGATATAATTTCCCTCATCTTAATTTGCTTCAGAATCTTTGCTCTCTCTCTCTCTCACCTTCTTTTCTTTATTCATAAATTTTCTCTCTATTATAGTGTTTCTTTTTTTCACTTTTCTTTTTTTTTTTCTTGTTGAATTATTATTTTTTATCCATTATGTTTTTAGGAAACCAGTTTTCAGAAACTTGTTTTCCAATCATTTTACCAGAATTGGAAAAGAAATTGCTCATTAAAATTAAATTATATATAATTTATTCATACTTTATCACGAGTCCTTCCTTTTTTGAAGAGAAATTTGTATAAAAGTTTTCGAGTATCAGATATTTTAGGAAATTTTGCATTGTAATATCTTTTTATGTTCCTTAAATTTATAGGTGTTTTATCTTCTTTAAAAGGAATCTGAAAATCATTAGCATAAGTATGTTAAAAAAAAAGTATTATAATTATTATCATTATTATCATTATTATTATTATTCTATTCATTCACACACTAGAAACATTTCCTTTGATCATTCAGCAATTTTGTACATTCTGTTAGTATTTATTTTATTTTATTTTTATTTTTATTTTATTTTATTTTATTTTATTTTATTTTATTTTATTTTTATTTTTATTTTATGTTCATCAAATTGCCCTAAATTTTTTCACACTATACAAGTTGATTTTTTATTTTATTTTAAATTGATATATATATATATATATATATATATATATATATATATATATATATATATATATATATATATATATATATATATATATATATATATATATATATTCCAGATTTTGAAGCATATGAAAAATCTTGGGGATTTAATTAATATGTTATGGGAAACTTTGCAGTTGGAAGATATTTTAACAACGTTAATACGAATGTATACAATAATATCCAATACAGGTATATATATATATATATATATATATATATATATATATATATATATATATATATATATATATATATATATATATATATATATATATATATATATATATATATATATATATATATATATATATATATATATATATATATATATATATATATATATATATATATATATATATATATATATATATATATATATATATATATATATATATATATATATATATATATATATATATATATATATATATATATTGTTTCATTTCATTTTTAAAGATACATCTGTGGAAGTTTGTCCAGCCATGGCTCATATTCTCTCTCTAATTTTCTCCGAAGTGGTGGAAAGATTGGGTCCCAGAATTGTATATGAACATCACCATAGTAATGAATCTTTTGAAGTAATGCTTATTAGACTTTGTAGTTGGCTTATTACGTGGCCAACAGCTCACATCACCCTCGTTCACTGGATCAAGACCTTGGTTCGCCTACTTTACCAAAGTGGAAGAAATATTGTACCTGCAAAAATAACCTGCGATCAGTTTCCAAAGGTAGTCTTAGGTTAAGTTTTATTATCGTTTAAAAGTTAAACCACCTCTGTTATACGCATTAGTTACTAGGATATATATATATTGCACGAGGCAAGTCTTCTGGAAATATATTTGTGCGCTTAAAAGAGTTTTTCACTGCTTTCGTATTTATAGAAAGTAAGAACTGTGAATACTTCTCACAGTTTCTTTGTTTATTAGAAATGACACACCCCTGAATTTCTTCTTAGTCTTCGAAGAGAGTAACATCATTTAAAAAAATTTTTAGTTATTTAATAATTTTTTAAATTACTGAAACAATTTTTGCTGATCATTTAGAATTTTGTGAAAGACTTCTAAATTTTTACTTAATTCTGTAATTTTTTTATGATTCCTTGTCTTAAAATCTATATATAAATTGATATATTATTTAGTATTGCAAATTATTTAACCTTTTTCATCAGTAACATTCTAGAGACGGTTTTATCTTACTAATAACTCTGTATGACCAACAGAAACTCCTTCCTGATCTTTTCCATTCCCTCCTCCCCTCATATATATATATATATATATATATATATATATATATATATATATATATATATATATATATATATATATATATATATATATATATATATATATATATATATATATATATATATGAAAATTTTTTACAATTGAATATCCTGTTGTATTTTTTCAGCTACTTGATGGACTGCGAATTCCTATATGCCGTCCAGGCGTTCTTTCCGTTGCAACTTTGCTTTTGATGTCTTTTCAATGTTCACCTATTGTTTTTCATAAGGTTAGTTTTATTGTTTCAAGATATCTAGTAAATATATATAATATATATATATATATATATATATATATATATATATATATATATATATATATATATATATATATATATATATATATATATATATATATATATATATATATATATATATATATATATATATATATATATATATATATATGAAAGGTTCAAAGTTAGTGAACCATGTTCATGATATTCATTTCTGAGAAAATAGATCTCAAAATTGATTAGCTGTTCTTAATTAACATTGAACTTAATAACATTAAAATTGAGCTATAGACTTGATTCACTTTAGCTTTGAACCCTATATATATATATATATATATATATATATATATATATATATATATATATATATATATATATATATATATATATATATATATATATATATATATATATATATATATATATATATATATATATATATATATATATATATATATATATATATATATATATATATATATATATATATATATATATATTTTAAGATAATTGGTAATATAATTACCATGATCAATTGTCTTGAAAATGAAGACTCGCAGTCAGCAAAAGATACAATTCAAGGATTAGTTAAACTTATGCCATGCCCAAATGTCGTTGTACCCAGGCCACCCAGAAACGTACCAGAATCTAATGAATGTTTTAGAGGTAAGACGATTTCTGATTATTGTGAACTTTTTAGTTTAAATATGTTTTCTAAATTTAAATATAACTTTTTTTTATAATATTTTTAATTTTCTATTTATAGATATTTTTAATAAATTATTACTTAACATTCTAGAAATATAAACCACCATCTGATGACGAAATTCAAACACTGATACAAGACCACACTTGGGTAACAACTATTCGTGAAGGTTCTCGATTGCTCTCTTCATCAAAAAGTTTGAGTAAACTATTAGGATCTTCTTCTTTATCAACAGATTCATCTGTATTAAGCTATCATCAAAGAGGCCCGGGACAAAAAGTTGGACTTCGTAACTTGGGAAATACGTGCTATATGAATTCTGTTATTCAAGCACTTTTCATGACAGATGAGTTAGTAATATTCTTATTCTCTTATTGTAAAGATCAATTTGAATTAGATTTAAGAACTAATGAAAATTCGGAATTAGTCGTCTATGAAAATCTGAAAATCTTTGTATAAATATTAACAGTTCTTATGTATTTGTTTTAGTAAAAAATAGTAATCTTAGAAGGTTATTGGAATCATTTATGATAATATAGAAAAAATAAGTATTAAATAATGGATCTTTCAGTAATGATTTATCGACAAATAATATTTTAAAGAAAAACCTTTTAAAAAAGTAATTGTTAGTGATATGTTGATTTTGATACATAGTTAATTAATTATAATTGTAGTTCTATTTTCCTTTTCTTTTTGGCTTGTCATTTTATCATTTGAATAAGGAAACCAAGTTCCTGTTTTGAAAGCTAAGGTTTTCAATTGAAATTTTTAATGGCTTAATTTTTATTTAATTTTCATTAGCTTTCAATTTAAATTGGAAAATATATATATATATATATATATATATATATATATATATATATATATATATATATATATATATATATATATATATATATATATATATATATATATATATATATATATATATATATATATATATATATATATGACAGTTTTCGACATAGTGTTTTGCACACTCATCCAAAATCAAATCAGCAACTCCTTGTGAAGCTGCAACATATGTTTACTTCACTCTATTTTTCTCATCGTAGTTACATCTCTCCAAAAACTTTCCATGACACTTCTCGACCTCCTTGGTTTAGCCCCGGAATGCAACATGACTGTTCAGAATATCTTAAGGTAAGTATTTTCATTATCACTACATGTACAAATGATAATAATTTAAAAATTATATAGGAATTTGTTGTTTGTTTTGAAATAAGGCAAGTTTAATTTTTTTTTTCATTAAACATTACCACAAAAAATATCTATTTATTGCAGACACCTAATGATTACTTTGCATGAAGAAGAAAGAGCTGGCCAGAAATTACCCGAGTATCAGGAGCGTATGATCATAGAAAGTGAAACAACATCTCTCGCTTCTGACCTTCAACCTCTCCCAGATGACAATTACCAAACGCAATTACCAGATCCATCTGCTCTTGAAGATCAAGACAGTGAAATGAAACTCACCTGTAAAATTGGAAGAAGATAAGAAAGTATTCAAAGATGATAATAATCAGTCTTTATCAAATAGTTCTTTAGATTCACCAAAGAGAGAAGCATCTTTTGTTTGCGAAAGATGTGAAACTTGTTCAGACTCAGTGTCGCAGATGGAGGAAGAGTCTGAACACGAGTGTAAGAATTTTAAAATGGATACAAATAAAGAAAATAATAGTAATAATAAAAATAATAATGATGATGATGATGATGGTAAAGAGGGTGACCGAGATTCTGGATCATCTTTCGAATCGATGAAAAGAAAATATAATGTCTCGCCCACTGATTTACAACTTCCCCGATCCAAAAGCCCCAAAGGTGAAAGTTCAACGATGACTTCCGAAACTGACAACAGCTCCGATAGTGGTATTAGCGGTGACCTAGCTGAAGAATTGGACTATCAAAACACTCATAAAAGCGATGGTTCTCTTCCTGAAAAAAATCTCTACATTCAGGAAGTGAATCACGGGCTTGATAGTGATTATTTTGTCAGTCAAGTGCATAAAATATTTGGTGGTAAGATTTCAACATCTATTAAATGTCTTAATTGTAAAACGGAATCCTATTCACAAGGACGTTTTTACAGACATTAATTTAGCCTTTCAAGATAGCGATCAAAACAACGCTGCTTCTACTATTAGAAAACAGCCTGAACGCCTTTGCAAACAAAAGCAAGGAGAGAATGTTGCCGATTTGAAAATTGAAGACATGATTGCCAATTTTCTAAACTCTGAAACACTAACGGGAGAAAATCAATACGAATGTGATCGATGTGGAGGGAAACAAGATGCCGAAAGATCACTTCGCATACTTGAGACTCCTGATCATCTAATCCTGACGCAGCTTCGTTTTTATTACGATACATCAAAAGGACAGAGGCAGAAGGTCTTCACAAATGTCGATTTTAAAGAGGAACTACTTTTTCCTAACAATCAAAAGGTTATTATTGAAGAAATACCAAGTGTAAGCACTGATGTTAATGGTCCGTGCTTATCATCAAGTTCTGAAGAAAGCAAAGAACAATATGTACCTGTGCCCAACTCCTCATTAACAGCTTATGACCGTTACGCTCTCTATGGGGTTGTTGTTCATTCTGGATTTTCATCTGAAGGAGGACATTATTATTGCTACGCAAGAAGCTCGTCCCTAGCTGGTCTTCCACAATCCGCCAAAGAAAAGTATGTTATGTTTTCACCTTTTTTAACATGCATCGCAGGCTGCAGCAAGAAATATTTAAGTGGGGAGGGAGAATTCCTTTGTTCGGGAGGTATTGACCTGAAAAAAAAATTACACACGCTTATTTTTCTATATCATTCGTGGGTTACAGGGCCCAAAACCTCCCCATGACTACAACAGCCTTATTTTTTATCGCAATCAAAGTATTTCTTTTAAAAAAAATATTTTCTATTTTACTTGTGTATTCTTTTTAAAATTTATGAAAGAGTATTTTGTCAGTTGATTCAAGTATATTCATTATTACTTATTTTATGATAACTAATGGGTATCAGTATATTATTCTATCATTCTGTTGCGTTATTATTCTGTTATGATGGTTAATATTTTGCCTTTAAATTGATATATATATATATATATATATATATATATATATATATATATATATATATATATATATATATATATATATATATATATATATATATATATATATATATATATATATATATATATATATATATATATATATATATATATATATATATATATATATATATATATATTCGTCATGCCATGTTTCACATTTCCTTGATGTTTCCTCATATGTTTTGTATTAATGTGGCAGTTACTTTCACAATTTAAAATCCAATTTTTCATTTTCTGAATTTGTTGCCAAAAAAAAAATTTAATATTTTTATCCTCTTTTGTTCAATCAGGTACGACGATTTAGGTGAATGGTTCAACTTCAACGACGAACGGGTTACCAAAACGACTTTCTGCGCCATTTCTCGTCTGACGCGTACTTTTACTAGAGACACAGCTTATTTGCTTTTTTATCGGAAGGTAAGAGAAATCTTGGCAATCTAATTCTCTTGATTTGTTGTTCAGCTTAAAAGTTCTTAAAATATCAAACACTTAAAAATTTAAAAGGATAAAGGAAAAATTCTAGCAGTATAAAAAAAAATAGTTCTTCAGTCTTAATCTCTATCCCTTAATCCCTTTGTCTGCTTGTCCGTTTTCGTAATTATTATTATTATTATTATTATTATTATATATTATTATTATTAGGGTAGTTGCAAATAATTTATATCATTATTTAGGTTCATTTGTGGAATTGATTTTTTTCTCTAAGTACTATTTATTATTTTTGTAAGATGGATATTACTTATCGACCTGAAGATACTAAAGTTCCTCTTCTAGAAGATTTCTCAAGTCTTCGACAGGAGTTACAGGACCTTATAGATAGTGAAAATCTTCAGTATCAAAATGAACAAGAACATGAGCAACTACGAAAGCGTGTGGGTAGACAAGCTCCTTCTTCTTCTTCTTCCTCGTATCGAAAAACTGACGATGATGAGGACCCTCCTCCCCCTCCACCGTCTTCAGGAGGAACTTGCGGGGACGGGAACGGATTAAGCGTTGCTTCTAGAGAAGTGTTTTGAAATTTCGGTATTTTAGGGACCAGGTTTTATACGTGAATTATGTATGTTTGTATATATATTATATATATATACGTAAATGATGTATGTTTATAAGTGTATTTATATTAAAATGTATGCATAATTTTATGCACCTCCTTGTATATATGTATATATTTATTTCAATTTATTATTATTATTATTATTATTATTATTATTATTATTATTATTATGATTACAGAACACTCCTTTTTTTCCCTTGGGATTAATTCTGTATGTATTTAAGAAAAACTTCAAAAGGAAGGTTGTGCCTGCTAGTTTTTTTTTTTTTTTTTTTTTTTTTTTTTTTTTTTTTTTTTTTTTTTTTTTTTTCTTCTTCTTTTTAATATACAATTTTTAAACGGGTATTATTAACTTTTATATAGCTTTTATAATTATTATTATTATTAATAATAACTAATAATGATAATAATAATAATATGATCGTTTTGGGAATATTAGTGAAAAATACTTGAAAAAAAAGTGAATTTCGTTATAACGGATTGCTTAATATTTTTTAAAAAATATTTAAAAAATAAATAAAAAGAAATATAATAAATATAGCGAAAATAATTTTTTTTTTATATTTGTTGAAGTGTAAACTGAAACCCCCCTTAATTAATCATATTGGGGAAAATAATACCTCAATAATGGTGCAATACTGTTACATTACCTATTATTATTATTATTTTTATTATTTATTATTTTTATTATTATTATTATTATTTATTAGTTGTAAGTTTCAGAAGAGAATGGATGTAAGCATGTTAATGGAAAAAGATCTGGTCTAAAAAATAAATAAATGTAGATTGGGGAACAATGCAAACTTATACCTTATACTTATAGAACTTATTCCTTGGAAATATACTTCTTTAAAGTTGTTTAAAACTTTAAATAAGATATAGACCTTCGGTAGGGTATGAATAGCAAGATATATGTTAAATTTTGAGTATAGGACTAAATTTTAAGACTAAAGTATTGAATACTGGAAAGGAAATGAGGATTTGGAAGGAAAGAATATAAGTGTGACTGCTGTCGGGGGGGGGGGGAAGTGGAAAATGCTTTAAAGTAAAAGGAAAAAAATGTCTTTTGTAAGTTATGTCAAGAGAGAGAAAATGAGGGCCTAAGATTGTAGACAGTTTTAAGTAATGAAAGATGGGGGTCGATAATTTTCAATGAAAAAAAAAAAGCAAAAAAAAAAATTTTTTTTTATTTTTGAGCAGGCAGACTAATTTTTTAAATAAACTGTGGAAAATTTTGAGTAGGGCGGTGCAGGGTAAGAGTCACAAATCAATTCTAGAAATAAAATGTTGATAGTGCAAATATGGAAGGACCTTAAACTAGGTGACAGTTAACTGCATGTAAAGGGCAGAAGGTTTGATTTATCCTGTGTCAGAAGATTAGCTCTCACGCAGAAGGATGAACCCAGGTTTGCAGAAGTTAATCTTCACGGGTTAGGATGAATGTAAATGAATATAAAATTAATTATGACGTTAAGGGAATTAATTATATTTCAGTCTCTTATTAATTATCTACATTTTAATATTTTCAATAGTAGTAGTAGTAGTAGTGTAATTTTATGGTGGTTGATTCTTAAGAGATGATGATTATTATTATTATTATTACATTATTATTGTTATTAAAAATCGTAGCCGATTCCTATAAATTTAGTTACCTGAATGTAAGAAAACTATTTTTTTTCTTCTTCTTCTTCTTAGGATTAAACGTCACTGTAATTTCTGGGGTCTGCATTCGAATTTCTTTCTGAATACTCGCAACTAATGGATCTCTTTAGCATCTGTAATTTGACTTTGATTTTTTTTTTTATTATAGATATAATTATTTCTTTTTAGCCGTGTAGAAAACTGTAACGCTAGTCTCATTTTTAGTTACGTTTCGGAGTTTTTTTTTTAGGAAGGGACTTCACTGTGAAAGCTTTTGCTTAGTTTTTAAAATAATACGATCTGGATAACTTAACTCTATCTTAAAATGTATTGATTTTTGGCCTATTTCCTTATCTCTATTAAGATACCGTATCTTCTGTATTAAGGACAGATTTTATCAGTTGTAGTAACATGGGCAAATTTTGAGAAACATTATTTAGTCTTTTTTTTTTAAAAAAAAGAAAAAAAATTTTTTTTTGTTTTTGTAACATTAGAATGTATTATGTAGTAACATTTTTACGTTTTATTATTATTATTATTATTATTATTATTAGCTCTGGCGTGTTGTCACCTCTTCGTCCTTTTACGGCACTGTTTTAAAGTCATATTGATTTTAAGTTTTTTGGTTGCTCTAACATTATTATTATTATTATTATTATTATTATTATTTATTATTATTATTATATATATATATATATATATATATATATATATATATATATATATATATATATATATATATATATATATATATATATATATATATATATATATATATATATATATATATATATATATATATATATATATATATATATATATATTGTACAATACCTCCCTTAACATATTTATTTTATTTATTTTTGTGTAGCTATTATGATTGTTTTATCAAGAGCTTTATTATTATTATTATTATTATCATTATTATTGAGACTTAAACCATCTATAAATGTAATGAAAAAAAATAATCATTATTATTATTATTATTTTTATAATAATTATTATTATAATAAAAAATAAATAAATATAAATATAAATATTATATATATATATATATATATATATTATATATATATATATATATATATATATATATATATATATATATATATATATATATAATATATATATATATATATATATATATATATATTATATATATTTATAATTATATTTTTTTTTTTTTATTATATATTAATTAATTAAAAAAAATTATTAATTGTTAATAATAATAATAATAATAATAATAAATTTTTTTTAATAAATTACCTGAAAATTTTTATTTGCCCAGAACTGACCAACTGTTGAAAAAAAATTTTTTGTAAAAGAACTACATTTTGGGACAAAAAAAATTTTTTTTTTAAACTACATTTCTTATTTTTGGTGGGTGTATAGAGTAAGGATGGGGTTATAAATTTCTCTCTATACTTTATTCGATGCTATTCTTTGTTTTCGAGAAATAGCCTCTCAAAAATTTCAAAAATTCCCAAAGTTTGAGAAGCTAATATCTCCCTTCAAACAAATAGCATTTAATAATGTACTAAATAAAAGTTGTACCCCTGTCCCTCCTCTAAATTTGCGAAAAACTTACCTTTCCGGAGAAAAAACAATATCAAAAAAAAAAAAAAATTAGTAGGTAGCGTTTTTTTTTTTTTTTTTTTTTTTTTTTTTCTTTTTTCGAAAAGGTAAGTTTTTTCACAAATTTTTCGTGAAAAAATTCAAGTTCTAATATCTTTTTTCTAAACGTGATATCAAAAATATATTCCCACTAACGCAAGGAATTGGGGCTTAGATTATTCAGTTAAATTTTCAGCTCATGTAGACCAATGGTTTGACCCCGCTATTATTTTATTTATTTTTTTTTTTTTTATTTATATTTTAACTTTGGGTCCAAATAACTTATAAACTTCTAGAATCTCAGAAAAACGTCAGAAATGAACGTAGAACTTCAGGGAAAAATGCATATGTACACCGAAATTTTCAGCTCATACGTTCCAGTAATAATAATAATAATAATAAAAAAAAATTTAAGATTGGACCCTCCCCTTTGAAGCAAAAAAAATTAAAATATGTATACTTTTCTTAAAATTTCTTTCAAAATGTTCGTAAGCTAAAACCTTTAAATTAAGGTTTGCATTTCTTTTGCAAGCCGATATTGTCAGAATAGAAACGATCGCGCAGCAATTGTGCATACAGGAATTCTCTCTTCCGTTATACTTAAGCATCCGTTTATAAATTTTTTTGCAAACCACATACACTATTTTCTTCGTTTAGAATAATTAATCAAAATTTCATGACATTTTTAAACATTACATTTATATATTATATATATATATATATATATATATATATATATATATATATATATATATATATATATATATATATATATATATATATATATATATATATATATATATATATATATATATATATGTGTGTGTGTGTGTGTGTGTTGTGTGCGTGTGTGTGTGTGTGTGTGTGAGAGAGGGAGGGTTTAAAGGGCAGTTGTGATCGTGAAAGATAGGTCGTAATAGCTACCCTGCAGAAGGAAAATATATTCTAGGTCATGAATTAGAAATGGGGTTGAGATGTACCTTGAAATCCTCAAAGAAATCTGAGAAGCCTTTTGTGATTTGAGTCTCGGCTACAATCGTTTATTTTAAGTTGTTGCAAGAAATAGTTCTTAATATAGGTCTGTTGGGACGTCTTTTTGGTGTTACTTTATAAAAAAAAATTAAAACAATTCCCCCTCCCTCTCAAAAAAAAAAAAAAAAAGGTTTAAACTACAAAACTAACTTGTTGAATGTGGTAGACGAGATGGAAGGTGATGGTTGACTTAGTTGCTTACCCTGGTGAGTGTGAGCTACAGATATAAATGGATAAGGTGTATAAAGAGAGTGAGTGATCAAAAAGAAGAAGTTAAAAGATTTGCCATATTTAAATTAGAAATATATCCTGCACAGAAAAATTAGATAATAAAAAATAAATAAAAAAAAAGTGAATGACTAAAAAAGAAAAAAAAGGAAAAAAATTTGATTGTGCGATCTTTGCTAGTCAGGAAAATATTACAACGGTGAGAAGAATGATAGGAAAGTCATTGGATTCAGGTGTATAATAAGTTGTTAGACCTGAAATGACGCAGGTCTGAGGAGTGGAGTCAAATGACAGAAGCTAAGTATTGTTTTTTTTATGTCTCAAAATGCGAATATTTAACAGTAAGAAATATAATAATAATAATATAATTATACGAGTATTTTGTGTTATATAATAATAATAATAATAATAATAATAATAATAATAATAATAATAATAATAATAATAATAATAATAATAATAATAATAAGAAGAAGAAGAAGAAGAAGAAGAACAATAACAAGAACAAGAAGTTCAAGAATAATAATAATAATAATAATAATAATAATAATAATAATAATAATAATAATAATAATAATAATAATAATAATAATAATAATAATAATAATAATAATAATAATAATAATAATAATAATAATAATAATAATAAAGATCTTAAAGTTAAATAAGGTCACACAGGACTTACCATAATAGTAAATAAGAAAGGCGATGATAGAAGCGTCGCTGAATGAAGGTCAAAGGAATTGTTAGACTCTGTGTCATGTTGAATCATTCGATATTATGAGGGTCATTGAGGCGCTTTTTATGTTTCTTCTTTCGTCAACTTTATTATTTAGCATATTTTGATAATAAGGAAGGGTGAAAATTGCTGTCTTTTATTTTTAGAATTATTTGTTATTTATTTATTTATTTATTTGCATTTTTATTTGATATCTAACTTCCATTTTTAATTTATTCATTTATTTATGTTTTTGATTGATACTCAACTTATTAGTTTATTTATTTATTTATATTATTTATTTACTTAGTTATTTATTTATTTAGTTATTTTCTTACGTTTTTATTTCAGGCCAAACATTTAACATTTATTTATCTATTTATTTATTTACTTTTTTGTTTGATATCGAACTTCTTTGCTTAACTATTAAAAAACTAATAATATTCTTCAAGCCTACCCTTCAATCGTAATTAGTTTTGTAGAATTTTTTTTCCTATATTTTATGAACATAAATAAATATAGCGAAAATGAAAACCATAAAAAGTTGCCAGTTAGTAATTACTATTATAATTTTAACAATAATCAAATTTCATTAAATATAAATGCCTTTCCAACTATTTAATTAAATAATATGGAACATACTCGCTTCATTTCTCGGTCCGGTAAGTAAAACCTTTCAATGTTTGCTGTAGTTCAATAAATAGGCCTACACTGTGCGAGTCTTTTTCAATTTTTTTTTATCTCACCTCTGGTGGGCAAAGGCCAGTGGCCTACCAAAAACTCCACCAGAGTCAAGAGGAAAGACGGAAACCAGGTCAAATTAAAATTAAAAGCCGACGTGACCTGATACACGACGTTTGAAGGTGTGTAAGTCATAGGAAGTTGGGAAAATAGATGAAAGGAGTGTGTTCCAGACTTTATCAGTAGAGTACATGTAAGATTGAGCATAGCGGTTAAGTCTGGGGTCAGAGAGTTGGATAGAGAAAGGATGAGACTGTGTAGAAAGACGAGTATTATTATTAGGTTATTTGGGCTGCTCGGCTTGCAATCCTGCCTTTAACTATTAATTCTGTTCTTAATACATTAATATTTGTTGATGGAACGACTCTTTCCTCATTTTCTGTCAATAGTGATGTACCAGAAGGTTCTGTTCTATTTCCAATTTTATTCTTATTTTTCGTCAAAGATCTTTGCCGCAGTTCAGCTTGGTTCATTCTTATGTCGATGATATGTCTCTTCATTTAACTCTGTTATGAATATAAATGTACACTTACTACACTATAATATTATCTATTTAGCATATCTTGTTAGATATGTTGCGAACATAAAAAGCATTTGCCATTATTTTTGAGAAGTTGCAACTCAGTAGTCCCTATTGTAGAACCATCTCTGTATTATATATATATATATATATATATATATATATATATATATATATATATATATATATATATATATATATATATATATATATATATATATATATATATATATATATATATATGTATATGGGATAGACAAAAATAGTATGAACACCTGAAATATACTCAAGATTTATTTTTAAGGTGTTGGGCCACCACTTGTATTTAAAACAGCTGCAACTCTTCGCGGGTTAAATCCGTTTAGTGTTTGATTAGTTTTCAACGGAATGTTGTCCTATTGCTGTATCAGAACATCTGCCAATTGGTTTAGCGACGTTAGAGGTGCAAATCTGCATCTCACTCTTTGCTCCAAAAATAACCATATGGGTCCAGTTATGTTGAAGTCTGGCAATTGTGCTGGCCAGGATAAATGTTTGCTAGTATTTCGAAGCTCCTCAAACCAAGACTGAACTCCTTTGGCTCTGCGTATATGGGTGCATTATCATCCTGGAATATGGCAGTGTTTGGCAGCAAAATGCTGGTCATAGTAAGAACTTCAACATTCATTTGCAGATATTCAGGGAGGTTGATGGTAAAAAGAGGACCGGCTAAATACCAGGGTATGGCTGCCCATATCATAATATAACCACCACCATGCTTAACTTTCAGAAGCAAGCACTCCTGATAGTAGGCATCTCTCGGAGTTCTCGAAACATAAACCTGGCAGGTCGTTGTGAACAATGTAAACGATGCTTCATCAGACCATGCCGTTTTCTTCTAATCTTCAATTGTTCATGTTTTGTGATCGAGGCATCACTTCTTTGGCAGTTTAGCGATAATTTCGGTTATAAAGGGTTTCGAAATTGCAGCCCTTCCATGACTGTTAAATTTGTGGAGTTCTCGCAGCACTGTTTTTGATGAAACAGTACTGCTCAGGTGGGTGTTGAGTTCTGCGTTGTTACCTTTGCCACAATAGTTTTATGTTGTTTCCCATT
>SEYY01001746.1:20000-22500 GCA_009176605.1 Armadillidium nasatum | reverse complement strand
AGATGGGAAGTACCCTTAACTACCCATATATCCCATGGGGGGTAATCTCATCGCCTCAGGAGCGCCACTTCCCTCCCCCGTATATATGTATATATATATATATATATATATATATATATATATATATATATATATATATATATATATATATATATATATATATATATATATATATATATATATATATATATATATATATATATATATATATATATATATATATATATATATATATATATATATATATATATATATATATATATATATATATATATATATATATATATATATGTATATATATATATATATATATATATATATATATATATATATATATATATATATATATATATATATATATATATATATATATATATATATATATATATATATATATATATATATATATATATATATATATATATATATATATATATATATATATATATATATATATATATATATATATATATATATATATATATATATATATATATATATATATATATATATATATATATATATATATATATATATATATATATATATATATATATATATATATATATATATATTGGTGGTGAGCTCTTGTTTAATTGAGTTCTCTCAATTATCTTAAATCCTAAGAAATCCACTTTAGGCCTTGAGCGAAATGAAAATCTAAATGACTTCGTTAATAAATGTGATCCTCTTACTCTCTACTGATGTTTATATTATTTTATTATTTCTACTGTGCTTCCCATTTAAGTTACTTTGATTATATATCACAGGAAGGTAAAAAAAAAATTAGTTACATCTTTCTGTCTGTCTATATTTAATTCGTTCTTTCTCTTTTTCTGTATATATATATATATATATATATATATATATATATATATATATATATATATATATATATATATATATATATATATATATATATATATATATATATATATATATAATATATATATATATATATATATATATATATATATATATATATATATATATATATATATATATATATATATATATATATATATATATATATATATATATATATATATATATATATATATATATATATATATATATATATATATATATATATATATATATATATATATATATATATATATATATATATATATATATATATATATATATATATATATATATATATATATATATATATATATATATATATATATATATATATATATATATATATATATATATATATATATATATATATATATATATATATATATATATATATATATATATATATATATATATATATATATATATATATATATATATATATATATATATATATATATATATATATATATATATATACATTATATGAAAGTTTAGCTCTCTTCAAGCTCATTAATTCCGAGATGATGAAAAGGACTTTTAATTTTTGTTTCTTTTTTTTTCAAAGAAAATTTAATTAACCAACGAACTATCAGAGAGTGAGAAAGAAAAAACTGTTCAAAGAATCGTCTACCAAAATTTTTGCTTTCCCAAATTTCTTTGTTTTTATCTCATTCTTTTAGTTGCTTTTACTCATTACTTTAGTTTTCTTCAAGAATATGAAGAAAGAAATATAATGTGGTGAGCTGGTGCAATGATGATAATGTTTTTATTATTATTATTATTATTTTTTAATATTTGTTTATTTATTTATTGTTTATTTTTATTATTTCAGTTATAATTATTATTATTTATGAATTTTTGATTGAAAGTAATTTAAAGTGCCAAAAAAAATGAAGCAGCTGCATTGGAAATTCAAATTGTGTACATTATGAAGAAGATTATTGATTCATTATTTGAAATATAATTATTATTAATATTTTTTTTATAAATGAATTTAAATAATTCTTTAGTTAATCCTCGCATCCCCCTATAAAGCCAAAAGATAAATTTGACAGCCTCACGACCCCCATAATTATCTGTTATGCCTGGCAGTTTTCAAATTCAAAAGCGCAGATTGGGATTTTTATCGAACAGCTGAGTAATAAATTTAAAATATTCACGACAATTGAACTAAAACAAAATAGTTTTTTTATATTTTTTTTTCTAATATTCATTCGAAAAAATTTAATAGGTACTAATTTCCTTATAATTATTATTTTCTTACATTTTAATGTAAACAAAAATTATAGAAAGGATATGAAAAGTTTTTTCGTAAATTGTTTTATTTTTTATGACTCTTTTCAACCCCTGAATATATGATCACGACCCCCAGTTTGAGGAACGCTGGTTTGGAAGAAGAAAGTTGGTATTCAAAAAAGTGGAAATAAAAAAAAATATAATATCTTCGAAAACAAGCAACTTAAGCCTTCATCCGTCCTTAATGTTCTCGGTGCTTTTTTCTCATGGAATTTCTTGGAAGGATCACATTACTTCTCTTTCTAAAAATGATTGTAAGAGTTTTGAGTATTCTGAGACGCCTTCAGGAATTACATCATGTACATTTGAGCAGTATACTAGATATAATTCCTGTTAT
>SEYY01001746.1:5000-7500 GCA_009176605.1 Armadillidium nasatum | reverse complement strand
AGAGAGAGAGAGAGAGAGAGAGAGAGAGAGAGAGAGAGAGAGAGAGAGAGAGAGAGAGAGAGAGAGAGAGAGAGAGAGAGAGAGAGAGAGAGAGAGAGAGAGTTGTAGTTACAACAATGTGCAGATGACATATACTTATTTTTTATTTAAAAAATAAGAACGCCATATAAGGACAAACGACTTCCAAGAAACCTATTATTATTATTCAATGTAATAAGTTCAAGTAAGACCATTAGAAAAGAAGGATTCAAAAAAATATTAATTTAGGATTGTAAATCTTTGTGTTTTGTGTTCTCAAAAATTTTATAGTTGCATGGAAAAGCATGCAAGGTACATACATTGAAGTACATATTGAAGTTTTGACATTGAAAATTCTATATTTTCTTTGAATAATTTCATATACGAGATTCATTAACGAAAAGTTTCGTAAGTCATCACATTGAAAAATTGTCCTAACGAATCGTTGGGGCAAGTTTCCAAAATGTCACAACAATTTTATTCAGTTATTTTTTTTTTTAGAAAATAAATCGGTGAAGCGATTCTTATATGCCCAACGGTTCGTTAGGACAATTTTTTGCAGTGCATTTTTAGCTTCGGAGATATGCTTCTAGTTAGATTTCTTCTCAAAATTTTGAGAGAGAGAGAGAGAGAGAGTTGTAGTCACAACAATGTGCGGATGACATATACTATAAGAGGGTAGCGTGTAGAACTGTACTCTGCCTGATGACGTCACTTATAACATATTTAAACACTGACTGTTAGTTGTCTACAATATTGTTATGGGGAAATCTAAAAGAAAAAGAGAGAAAAAGTTACACAAAGAAAGATGAAAAACGAAAGACAAAAGAAGGGAAATAATATAAATAAAAGCTTCCTCCCAAACTCTATTGAAATATTTCGGTTTTTCAAACAGAAGAGCAAAAGATTCACCTTCAAATCATAAATCACCTCATTTGAAAACGCATTACATCTGTAGGAGAAAAATTAAGGATTGTAGGAACAATCGAAGTTAGAATTAGAAAGAAAAATAATGAGAAAAGTGCGATAATCATTTTCAGGATGAATGCATTAGAAATAGAATCATTTGTATTACTTAGAAAAAAGGTGAATTTAAAAAAAAAAAATTCGTTTTTAGTTAAAAATTCTTATCGGGAGAGTTAAAAGAACCAAACTACATTTTCTCAGAGTGAGCTTCATATATATTATATATATATATATATATATATATATATATATATATATATATATATATATATATATATATATATATATATATATATATATATATATATATATTATATATATATATATATATATATATATATATATATATATATATATATATATATATATATATATATTTATTATAATTATAATATATATATATATATATATATATAATATATATATATATAATTATAATATATATATATATATATAAATATATATATATAATATATATATATTTAATAACTGATCTAAAACCACTCCAATCAAAGTAAAAAATAGCAAGAGTAACATATGAAATTTAACCAATCCAGATAATACTCACTGCCTTTTACCATAATAATTTGAGAAATAAATACCTATCAAATTATTATTTCTTAGGATGAGGAATATTTAGTAGAAAATGGAAAGAATCTCAACAATCCCACGTTTATTCACAGCTTCTACATTCTGAGATAGAGATGGATTCTTCCCAGGTTGCTGCTATCTGATTTATATTTAGGATTGAAATTGATGCCTTTTTTGGAAGAAGGATTAAAAGGGAAGCATATTATATATCTAGATTGTTTAAGAGTTAACCAGAACGAATGAGTAAGAAAGACCTTCAAACACTTAAGAATTTAGATTGACTGAACTTCCTCAGTGCATCGATCAATATAAGCCAGATCCATCCATTTATTGTAATCTCCGACACGTTGGATTCAAGTTTGGTGTGAATATATGCCTCTTGAGATGTTGTTAAGATCTCGATTTCTTTTGCTGAAAATTTCCTTTGTTGGAAGAGCAAAAGGAAAAAATAGAAAACGAATAAATATAAGCTTATTGTAGTAATAGTAGTAGTAGTTATGAGATATATTAGGCCACATAGTTATAAACATATAATATATATTATATATATATATATATATATATATATATATATATATATATATATATATATATATATATATATATATATATAAATCCATAGGAGGGTGCTTGGAACCCCTACTAGGGATACTATGACATTCTGCTGGGTGCTCCTGGGTTGCAGAAGCAACCAACCAAAGTCAAGCAACGCCAACATGGGCTCGGTGGTAGAGCCTTCTGTTCATTGTCTAACGGCGATGCTGTTGTCAATGGGTTCGAATCCTGGTGTGCTGTAAATTTTTTTTTATCATATATTATATATATATATATATATATATATATATATATATATATATATATATATATATATATATATATATATATATATATATATATATATATATATATATATATATATATATAT
>SEYY01001745.1:25000-30000 GCA_009176605.1 Armadillidium nasatum | reverse complement strand
AGCTCCATAAAGGAGCACTCCGTAAATCTCACTGAAACTTGTTCCAGGAACTACATTTAAAAAGTCTCTCTCTCTCTCTCTCTCTCTCTCTCTCTCTCTCTCTCTCTCTCTCTCATTCATCCTTGTCTCTATGACATAATTGTTCTTAGTTTTATGAAAATCTTCACACCTTTTAACTGCGGACAAAAAAAGAATAAAAAATTCCCCTTACCGTTCACAGGATTCCTTAGAATTTAGATAAGAGCCAATTTCCATGTTTTTTTTTTTTTTTTTTTTTTTTTAACATCATTTTATTTGGACATTAGAATAGAGATTCCTAAAATTTTCTAAGGTATTAGATTTTCGGTCAGTTAACTTCTAATCAATATTTACTTACAGGATCATTTATATATTGTTGTAAGTTTAATATTTACATTTTATGTGTATATATATATATATATATATATATATATATATATATATATATATATATATATATATATATATATATATATATATATATATATATATATATATATATATATATATTATATATATGATTGGAGACATATGTTTTAAGAACACATTCATAAATATACCTGCCTAAATGATGCGAATGGGGGAACGGAACTGTTGGATTTTTTGTGTGTGTGAGATGGGAAGGGAGGAGTAGGTTGTTAGATATCAAAGTACTGAGGGGAGCTGCGATGAGTATCTCAGACTATTACTTGGTGGTAGCGAAATAAAAGTTAAAGGAGGATGGGATAAAGTGAGAGGGAGAGGGAGAGTGGTGCAGGTGGAAAGGTTAGAAGACGAGGAGAAAAGAGGTGACCACACAAGTAGAATAAGTGAGAAATGCTGTGGATATGAGGGGGAAGTGAGGTAAAAAGAGAGAGTTTCACAAAACAGAAGTGGCTGGAAAGAAGAAGGCATCACAACGGACAAGCCTGGGGTTTGAAATATTCACACGAAATTCATGCAAAAGTATGGCATGCCTTGTGCTGCGAGGGTGACGTAATGGTGGTGGAAGGTGAAAGATCAATTTCCTACAGCAACTGTCGTTATAGTACCTATAAAGAAGAGATAGTGCAGAGCCAGATGGTCAAGTGAGTTTGAAAGTAGCAAGCACTTTATTAATCTTTTCGCCTAAGACTCAATTCTGTCATAAAAATGAACAGATTTAGAAGTAGAGCTGAGAAAATCGTTAATAAGGAGTGGCATAAAGTTGGAGACAGAACAGTACCCTAGGAAAATAGGAAGAGGTCACTCTATCGATAAGTGCCAATATGGAACGATTTGAGAGAAAACTAGACTAGAGTAAGCAAGGAGAAGGAGGAAACCCAATTAAGGGAACTTGGAAAATAGTGACGCATGCCACACCCTGTCAAAAGCCTTGGAAAAAGCCAAGTGGTGACGAGGGAATTGGTAGATGAGGAGCTATTTTTGGAAGCCGACCACCAGGTCTCTTCGAGGATACTGTTTTTGGCGCCATCATTAATAAATTGCTTTAAAAAAAAATATAAAATTAATTAATTATATTTAAAATTTATTTTGTTGTCATGATACTCAAGTTATTCAACTGAAATAAACACTTGATTCTCAATATGTTAAATCAATCTTTAAAAATGCTTTACCTAAACAGAAGTAAACTATGTGTGTGTCTTCTGCGTGTTCTTCAGTAGTGAATTAGGAATTGGAGATGACTCATCGTTGGAAATAAGTTTTTATTATTATAATTTTTTTATTTTATTTTCCTTTTTTTTTCCTATTGTAAAAATAGTCGAAAATAGTCGAATTACAACACCTCTCCAATTATTAAATTTTGAAATCAGTTCTTTTATAAGAAATTAAGGCAGTTATTATGCTTATATTAAAAGCATTTAAATTCTAAAACAAAAATCGTTAAATTTTTATATTTAAAAAGAGATTTTAAATTTTTTTTTTTTTTTTTTTTTTTTTTTTTTATGCACTTTCTTTGAAACCCTAAAAAAAACAAAAACTAATTTTCATTTTTATGATTCCTTTTTTTTTTTTTTTTTTTTTTTTTTTTTTTTTTTTTTTTCTAAAAATTAGTCACAACAGGATATTAATGTTTCAATTTCCCCAATGTCATTCTCATAGCAAAAATTTCTGTGTTAAAATAGACGACGTAATATTATTATTATCATTATTATTATTATTATTATTATTATTATTATTATTATTATTATTATTATTATTATTATTATTATTATTATTATTATTATAATTATTATTATTATTTATGGGTATTTGTAGTGAAATGAAGAAGCAATTTTAATTTAACTGTTATTTATTCAGAGTTATAGGATACCTTATAATATTGAACAAAAATATGTTCTTTAATAACAAAGTAATATTCGGTGAGTGATTATTATTTACTTAATAACAAAAATATTATACCTTAATGCAATTTGAGGGACTTTAAGAATATTCAATATTTTGTCGATGATTTGGTCAAAAGATAAATGTCGAAGATTTGGACACGACCATTTACTATGTCGACAATTTGGACAAGTATGAGAAAATTTTGTCGAAATTAAAACTAAAACTTTCAAGACGGAATTTACAGTAAATTTTTTCACAATTTTTGTGAATTAAAAAAATGAAAGCTTTTTTTTTTCTTTCTTTCCATTTAGTTGATTGAATCTTCTTCGCACGACTGTAAATTCAGGACCAAAGATCTTGATGTGTGATTGAAATTGATGAAAAATCCACTCGCAATTACTTTCCGCCTTTTTATGCTGATATAGAAAGTAACGCTACGGAACAGAAAAATATTAAAGATAGGAAGTGAGAGTGAAAGAATTGATAATACGAAAAACCATAGACTCCACCTTTTCGTATGAGAGCTGTATGAATGAAACTATTTTAAAAGGGGAGAAGTATGCTTTTAATATGGTTTAACTAAACCCATACAAGGATAAAGTTATTTGAGTGGTGAGAACGCTTTGTAAGTTAACGTTTTCTTTGTGATAATTAATGTTGAACAAAATATTTATAAAAAAAAAATTATAATTCTCTAAAGTGTCTCAGAGGAAAATGAAAACAACAAAAAAAATTTTAAAAAATTTTTTTTCTCTCTCTCTCTCACTCTCTCAATCTCTCTCTCTCTCTCTTTCTCACTCTCTCTCATTCTCTCTCTCACTCTCTATTTCTTACTCTCTCCCTCTCTCTTTTTCACTCTCTCTATCTCGCCCTCTCTCTATATTTCACTCTCTCAGTCTCTCTCTCTTTCACTCTCTCTATCTCTCTTTCACTCTCTCTCACCCTCTCTCTCTATCTTTCTTTTTCACTCTTTCTATCTCTCCCACTCTCTATTACACTCTCTCTCTTTCACTCGCTATCTCTCTCTCTCTCTCTCTCCTATTCTATATATATTATATATATATATATATATATATATATATATATATATATATATATATATATATATATATATATATATATATATATATATATATATATATATATATATATATATATATATATATATATATATATATATATATATATATATATATATATATATATATATATATATATATATATATATATATATATATATATATATATATATATATATATATATATATATATATATATATATATATATATATATATATATATATATATATATATATATATATATATATATATATATATATATATATATATATATATATATATATATATATGTATATATATATATATATATATATATATATATATATATATATATATATATATATATATATATATATATATATATATATATATATATATATATATATATATATATATATATATATATATATATATATATATATATATATATATATATATATATATATATATATATATATATATATATATATATATATATATATATATATAATTATAATTTATGAAATTTACATTTTACAATTTTATGAATCATAAACATCGAAACTTCTTATGAACGAGATTAATTTTAAACAGAAACTTCTTAATAAGTTTAAAGATGAAACTATTGTTCTTAAGCCAAAACTTCAACATAGCTTATCTTTTATTGATTTACAATGCATATGTTTGTATTTTTCTAAGCAAGTTCACTATTTTCGATCTGCAATTACCAGGAAAAATTGCAAATTAATGAGATTTTGCCTCCTTTGCAATCTGAATCCGGACCATGACAAAGTTCTTTTTAACTTTAGTAGTACAGTTCTGTCTGTCGCTGAGTAGAGAGTTCTGTTACTTGATCTGGATTTCAGTCTACCCCCTTTTAAGTTGAACTGTCATCAATATTTTCTCTCTTTTGAAAGATTATTGTACCAACTATGGAACCTTTCAAAATCTGATAAGAGTGTTGGATTTCTGTCCAAAAAATTCATCTATAATTTTAAAAGCAGAAAACTTTTTCCTTCAATCCAAAAATGAGCATAAAAATGATAAATTTATTTTATCATATGCTATATTATATTATATTGCGTATAACGTTAGCAGTTTTGTAAGCTTTCGGTGGCTATTCATTAGGATATTTTTTATCCTTTTTCGATAAGGAATATAACCTTAGTAGCAAGATGGAACACTACATGTAGCTGGAGCTTACAGTTTTAAAGAGAATGGAGTTAAGTGAAGCTAAAAATAGCATTAATTATAGCTGGTGTCTTACAATTTTACAGGGAACAGAGCTTACATAGCAAAAAAGCAGCGTTACGTAGACAGAATCTTAGTTTAATTAACAGGGAACACAGTTTACTTAGCTAAAATCAGCGTTACATGTTGACCGACTCTTGCAATTTTACAGGGAACAGAGATTACATAGCTAAAATCAGCGTTACATGTTGCCAGGGTCTTGCACTTTTACAAAGAGCAGAGATTACATAGTAAAAATCAGCGTTACATGTTGCCCTAGTCTTGCACTTTATGCAGGGAACAGAGATTACAAAGCAAAAATCAGCGTTACATGTTGCCAGAGTCTTGCAATTTTACAGGGAACAAAGATTACATAGCAAAAAGTA
>SEYY01001745.1:17500-20000 GCA_009176605.1 Armadillidium nasatum | reverse complement strand
TATATATATATATATATATATATATATATATATATATATATATATATATATATATATATATATAAATGGGTGTAAGAAAGGTATGTTTGTGGGTGTATAAAATAACTTTTTTCAGCATAATAACGAAGTGGTGACAATTTTTCATTATTTATGCAATAGCTTCAGCTTTCCATAAATAGCTTTATTTTGGGGTAATACTACTCCAGGAGCTCCCACAATCTTTCTTTCTTGGTTATAAAAGAAATAATTATTATGATTTTTGATGCAAAATATATTGATAACAAGTTGATAAAAAAAAAATTTAAATAAGCTTACCTGAGGTTTAGGAAAATGAAAATCCGACTCCAAAAATGTTGTTCTGCATATGATAAAATGATTAAAAGGATAATCAAAAAATATATCAAAAGTAAATGATTACTTGACAATGAAAGCCATGATTTTCCCTCGATAATGAGATAATCAAATTCGTAGTTTTGTAGTTTTGTAGCTTTATAATTTTGTAAGCTCATAAAAACTTAGAAGCCAAGGATGAATAGGAAAATAGGTCCTGTTCCTAAGTTCTCAAATCTGTAGCTTTCCTTAGAGAGAAAATTGCTTAGCAACTGAATTACTTCTCTATCTTTGAAAATTATTTAAATTACATGGCCATCTTAGGGAAAACATCTTTTCTTACTTTTAGAATTTCCAACAATTTTTATAATATTTAAAATTTCTGTTTTTCAATAAATCAATTTATCAATGCATATTAAATATTGTCGTGTAAATATTATATATATATATATATATATATATATATATATATATATATATATATATATATATATATATATATATATATATATATATATATATATATATATATATATATATATATATATATATATATATATATATATATATATATATATATATATCGTAAAGTGAAGTAATTCGGTACATGTGAGGGATTCGGGACACGTGGAGCAATTCAGTCCAATGCAAAATATGTTTTTAAAGGTTTAAAATAACAAGGTTTTCTGTCTTAGGTATTAAAATGTTATGAAACTATATATTAAATAATTAAATCAAATAAACTATTTTTTTTATCTTCAAAAGTACTATAAAATTGACTAAATTTTTACTCCAATACTAAGCTTCATACCGGTTACAAAATTTATCAGAATTAATTCTGACCAAGATAAAAATAAAAAAATAAAACATGATTTAAGAACCTCAATAGAATTAGTGGAGTCATTTAGGTAAGACTAGGGTATGGTAGTAAGTATCGGTATCGTATGTTTTATAGGACATATGACAAACTGAAGCAATTCGGTAAAGGTATGAAAATTTTTGAGGGGTAAATCGGTCCAGTTTGAAATATATGTAAATTAATTTGCTGCACTATCTTATGCATTCACACACGCGCTTTCACACACATTTAAGCGCTTTCGATTTCACAGCATTTAAGTTAAGTGTGAAACAATTTTCGTTATTATAGATACTGTTTTATATTTATAATAACGATTAAGGTAACGTAAGTGTGAAACAATTTTCGTTATTATAGATACTGTTTATATTTATAATAACGATTAACGTAACGTAAGTGTGAAACAATTTTCGTTATTATAGATACTGTTTTATATTTATAATAACGATTAACGTAACGTAAGTGTGAAACAATTTTCGTTATTATAGATACTGTTTTATATTTATAATAACGATTAAATAGCTACGGAAATTGAGACTACAATAGTAATGACGTCTATTAGATCTCGATCTCCGGTAAAAGATTTCATAATATGCTAGATTTAAATCTATTTATGTATCGAGAAAGTATTGGTATAATAAAAAATGAAATCGAATAACAATTTTGCATAGGTTGTTACTTCCCGAATTCAAATAAACGAGAAAACGGGTTAGTGACGTCATCTCATGACATCACTACGTACCCTAACTTTTTATAGCGTAACAACACTACATTTCATTACTTTTTTATATATCCACTTTGGTACCACAAAATAATATTTTTATTATTCATAAACTCCGAAGCAATAAAATATTATAATATTTTTATTATACTATTTTTTTTTTAAATATTATTTTAATGTTTTTCATTGAAAATGTCAACTGGATCTTCAAAATTAATGAAATAAATCACTTTAATGATGATTTTTTACATATACGAAAATTGCTCCATCCTCAAAAATTGTGTGGTAATTCGGTTCATATTACTTATGGTCTTATAACATTTCTCACCTACTATATAGACATTTATAATTAAACTAATCCTAGTCACAAAGGATAATGATAACATGAAAAAAAGGACAATGATAACATGAAAAAAGAACAATGATAACATGAAGAAAAAGGATAATGGTAACACGAAAAAAAAATTATTTAAAAAAATAAATAAATGACAAACCTATAAACTATTTTAAGTATTCCAAATTGTGGACTGAATTACCCCACTGTACGGTATATATATATATATATATATATATATATATATATATATATATAT
>SEYY01001745.1:2500-7500 GCA_009176605.1 Armadillidium nasatum | reverse complement strand
TATTCGTGTGATTTGCATCAAATCCTTACTGGAAATGAGCATCATATATATATATATATATATATATATATATATATATATATATATATATATATATATATATATATATATATATATATATATATATATATATATATATATATATATATATATATATATATATATATATATATATATATATATATATATATATATATATATATATATATATATATATATATATATATATATATATATATATATATATATATATATATATATATATATATATATATATATATATATATATATATATTTGGGAAATCAGTTACTTTTTGAGGTTTTTAATTATTACTTAAATCTTTTCGTTGATTAATTCAGTTTAGTTCACGTGGAATGTACATTATTAATATTAATGTTATTAATTATTATTATTGCTTTAATTATTATTATTATTATTATTATTATTAAAATTATTATTATTATTATTTTTATTATTATTATTATTAATTATTATTATTATTATTATTATTATTATTAGCATATTTTTTTTTTTTTATTTTTAATCACGAATTATTTTTCGATATTCCCGTTAAATTATCATTATTGTTATTAATATTATTATTATTATTATTATTATTTTGTTCCTTATTATTATTATTATTATTTTAATTATTTTATATTATTATCATATTATTATTATTAATATTATTATTATTAATTTTATTATTATTTGATATTATTATTATTATTATTATTATTATTTTTATTATTATTATTATTACTGTTATTGTTATTATTCTTATTATTAAAGTATTTTAAAATTAAAAATATTGTAAAAGTAATTTATCCTACTATTATCTTTTAAAATTATTATTATTGCTATTATTATTATTATTATTATTATTATTATTATTATTATTATTATTATTATTATTATTATTATTAATATTATTATTTCTATTTAAACAAATATAGCTTGTGGCACTTCTGAATTGAAGAAAGTGATCTTATAAATAAGAAATAATTTTTATTTTATTTAAAAAAAAAAAAAAAAAAAAAAAAAAAAAAAAAAAAAAATTTAGAATATCCCAAAGGGTTAAATGCAAGTTGTTTACATTTTTTTTACCTTCATTTTACCTTCATTTTATGACCATTTTCCTTTACTCAGAGAAGAATTATTCATTTTCTTACCTTTTTTTACGGCATGAAGCGTTAACCACTGTGCAATTACTTAAGGAATTTTATTTTTTTTTTTTTTTTTTTATTTTTATTTTTTCTAATTTATTTCATTTCACTTTTCTTAACAATTTGTATTGCAACAAAATTCCTTTGTTAAAAGAGCGAAAAATTCAATTTTATTTCGAGTTCTTTTTTTTCTTTTTTTTTTCTTTTATTTTATTATTTTTTTCAATGTCGTCTCTTCGAATTTTTTTTTTCATTTTTTTTCATTCTTTATTTCTCTCTCTTTTTTTTTATTATTTTATTATTATTTATTGCTTTATTATTATTATTATTATTATTATTATTATTATTATTATTATTATTATTATTATTATTATTATTATTATTATTATTATTATTATTATTATTATTATTATTATTATTATTATTATTATTATTATTATTATTATTATTATTATTATTATTATTATTATTATTATTATTATTATTACTATTATACTACATAAAAAAAATAACTCGTATATTATCTGGATCTCACGATTACTATGAACACACAAGCCAGCTCATCAAAAAATTATCCATACTAAAACTACCAGATATGTTTACTCTCACCCTGACTACTAACATTTTTTAAGGTCATAAATTTAATAAAGGAAAACCAGAATGTAAGAAGACCAAATCTGAGAAGCACAAACTCACGTACACTATAGTTAAAACAAAGTACACTCTAACTAAATCTCGTAGAACAATATCGTACAAAGGCATTAAACATTGGAATGAACTTCCCAAAAATATACAAAAAATCAGCAACACTTCCCACATTTCTTAAACATGCAAAAGATCACTTGCTTTCAAAATACTAAAGAAGGTATCCATTAACGAGATTCTCCACACTTGTTCCCAACTTTACCAAACCTGCGGTAACTTATTATTATTATTATTATTATTATTATTATTATTATATTATTTATTATTATTATTATTATTATTATTATTATTATATTATTATTATTATTATTATCATTCATTATTATTATTATTATTATTATTATTATTATTATTATTATTGTTGGCATATTTTTGCTATTCATCCTCTTTTTTTTTTTATTTTTATTATTTATTATTATTCATTATTATTGTTATTGTTGTTATTATTGTTATTACTATTACTGCTTGTTATTATTGTTATTATTATTATAATTAATATTATTTGCCATTTTCGTTACTATAAAAATGTTAGCTTCCAGATATTTTAATGTTTATATTGTTAGTCATTACTTTTACTGCTATTTTTATTTTTAACTCTAATCATTATTAACCCTCCTTGAAAAGGGCTCTGCCCCACAAGAAGCCCATTTCAGTAATGTATTAATACACATAAATATGCAATGTTTTGTATGTATAAATTTGTACCTGGGAAATGAATAAAGATTAATTATTATATTATTATTATTATTATTATATTATTATTATTATTATTATTATTATTATTATTATTATTATTAATTATTATTATTATTATTATTATTATTATTATTATTATTATATATTATTATTATTATTATTATTATTATTATTATTATTATTATTATATTATTATTATTATTATTATTATTATTATTATTATTATTATTATTATTATTATTATTATTATTATTATTATTATTATTATTATTATATATTAATTATTATTATTATTATTATTATTATTATTATATATTATTATTATTATTATTAAAGGTTATATTTATTTGTCTCACTTTTCAGAAATTGCAACTTATTATATCCGTTATTTATTTTTTTTATATGAATTCCTATTTTCTTTCGTTTCTGGTTTCTTTATTTAATTTTTTTCAGTTTTCTTCATTTCTTTCATTCTCATTCATCATATTAATTTTTATTATTTAGTATATTAATAAGGATACAATATATAGCTCCATGAAAAACTTAATACAATACGGAACACTCATTTGATTTCATATATCTTCTTGTATTTGACACTTTTGTTCTTCCTATTGTGTTTTGAGCTGGCTTCTCATCCCGTCCTGTTGGAGTTTAATGAATCTTTTCATTAAAGAGATTTTACGGTGGACCTGTCATCATGATTATCACTAACAACACTAAGAATTTTATGAATAAATTGGACACGGAGAAGAAGAAAATGTATTTTTAAAGACATGCGGCGTCTATTGCCGTCTACCGTGGCTCAAAAGGTAGGGTGAGTGACTGACGTGCTTGAGGGCGCCGGTTCGATTCCTTCTTGGGAATCCTAGGTATATTCTACATAGAAAAGTTCCTCTCCCCAAGTAGGGCAATGCCCGTGAGGTGTGAACTTTAAAAAAAAAAAAAAAAAAAAAAAAAAATTCTTTGATATATTGGAAAGGTATTACAAATTATATCATTAATACTTGCTGCTTTAGGGAATTCTAGAAAGTTTTGACTAACTAACGTGATTGAATCCTCTTTTTTAGTAATTTATTTCTTAGTTTTGACTAATTTTCAAGCTCGTACCTCACGGGTATTGCCCTTATCCAGGAGACAAATTCTCTAGGAAGTTTTTTATTAGGATCTTCAAGGACAGGTCGAACTCGGTACCTTCACCAAGTGAGTTTATAGTGAGTTGAGTTTAAGAGTTTATCGCTCAAATATTTGAACCACGGTAATGACATGCAGTTGCTATCAGTCATTAATTTCACATCAAGCCTATTGAAAGTCCTTTGCTTCAATTAAGTTTCAATTTTGTTATGTACTAAATTTTTCTTTACCTACATGAACCCTTGTTCATTTATGGCCAGGGATTTAACAAAGTTCTTTATTAGGTCCACTTAGATGTGAAACGGCTGAAGGAAAACCATTTGCCGTGTTTATCAGTGGCATAAGCTACACTTTATTCCGACCAACTATATGTTCATCTCTTTCAGGATAGTCATTTACACATAATGCCTGCTAAATATTTAGCTGTTCCAAACACACAAGAAACACATGCTTTTGCTATTCCCAGCTGTAGCTCTAGATTGAGGGAAATCATTTTTAGATGACGGTGCAAACTACGCTGAAACAAAGTTACATCTAAGCTATGCACCCGTCCTCCCAATATATTACTGATTCTTTATGTGCAATCGTTTAGTAAATATTATGCATAATACTATTTATAAATTGTAGTATAATTTATGAAACTAGCAGTACTTAAATGTGTAAAATAGGAATATTAATACTAATAATTAAATAGAGCTAAACAAATTAGAGGATAAAGAAATACTTAACTCATCAGGGGTCGAACCACCGCATGTTGCCGACTGAGAAGACAAAAATCGATATTCGACCCCTGATGAGGTAAGTATTTCTTTATCCTCTAATTTGTTTAGCTCTATTTACAATTATAAATGATTAGGTTTATAAAAAAGTGGCAATTAAAATAATAATAATTAATACTTATTATTTATAATAATGACAATACGTTAAAAGACAGCATACATAGTCATTGTCTTATTTCAACAATCCAAATTCAGATTCAGAATCCGAATAGTCAGTTTAGTCTTCATGACATGCATTTACTTTAGCAAGAAATTCTTTTTGTGTATAGTATAGTTGGAAAAATGTTACAGATAAATGAACTTCAAAGAAAGTCTTTTTCCTAATAATTTTACAAGAAATTACAAAAAAAAAATATTACCAAAATTTTCATCTTATAAATTTCCAATTTTGGCTATTTTGAATTGCCCAATCAATCTTCTCGACTTTTCTAATCCTTCTCCCTATCTACCCACCAAAACAAAATATTCCCCCTAACATTTTCCCCAATAAGACATTGCCTTAAGAGTATGCCTCTCCCCCTC
>SEYY01001744.1:50000-52408 GCA_009176605.1 Armadillidium nasatum | reverse complement strand
AGAGAGAGAGAGAGAGAGAGAGAGAGAGATTCAAAAAAGAAAATAAAGAAAAAGATGAAGACAAGAGCCGTAGGAAAAAGAAATAGAAAAAAGAAAGAAGAGAGTGAGATGGAAGAAGATAATATAAAAAGAGGGAAAAGAAGCACAGACAGACTAATGAAAAAATATTAAAAATAATTACATAGAGAGAAAGAAAGAGAATGGGAAAGAAATAAAGAAAAAAAAGAAAGAATAAAAGAAAAAATTAAAATAAAACAAAGAAAATAAAAATAAAGAAAAAGAAAAATTAAGAAAAAAATAAAAGGAAAAAAAAATCAAAAAATGAGGCGAAACAGAAACAAAAAGAAAGAAAAAAAAAAAAAAAAGAAAACGAGGGAAAAGAAAGAAAAGAACGAAAAAAGAGGTGAAAGCAGAATGAGAAAGAAAGGATAAAATAGAGGAGAACACGCAAAAAATAAAGAAGAAGAAAGAAAAAAAGAAAAAGAAAAAAGAAAAAAAAGAAAAAGAAAGAAAAAAGAAAAAAGCGGTGAGAACATGTATGAAAAGAAAGGAGAAAAAGAGGGGAGAACAAGAAAGAAAAATAAATGAACAAAAGAGGGGAGAACAATAAAGAAAAAGAAACGAAAAATGAGGGGATAACAAGAAAGAAAAAAGAAAGGAAAAAAGAGGGAAGAAAAAGAAAAAGAAATAATAAAAGAGGGGAGAAAAAAAGAAAGGAAAAAAGAGGGGAGAACAAAAAATGAAAAAATGAGAAAAGAACAAGAAAGAAAAAAACAGAGGTAAGAACAAGAATAAAAAAAAAAAAAAGGGAGAACAAAAAAGAAAAAGAAAAAAAAGAGGGGAGAACAAGAAAAAAAATAAAAAGAGGGGAGAACAAGAAAGAAAGAAAAAGAGGGGAGAACAAGAAAGCATAGTTAAAGAAGAGTAATTCTATTAAACCATAAAGATCCAGTAAATAATAATCATAAAAATTATTAAGAAGGGACCTTCTTTCGATTTTGGAAGAGGGATGGGTGGGGGGGGGGAGTAGGGGTGAAGTCAGGAGGTTCTTGAATAATTTTGAAGAGGGGAGAGGGGGAGAGGGGGGAGTGCAATGCAAATCGCTTTTTAATGACATTTAGGGGAAACATCAAAGACTAAACCTGAGGAATCTTTCATTCATCGGTGTGTGTGTGTGTGTGTTGTGAGAGAGAGAGAGAGAGAGAGAGAGAGAGAGAGAGAGAGAGAGAGAGAGAGAGAGAGAGAGAGAGAGAGAGAGACAGGGAGAAAGGAAGAGAGGAGAGAAAGAGGAAGGGAGAAATTTCTAGATAGATAGATAGATGAGAGAGAGAGAGAGAGAGAGAGAGAGAGAGAGAGAGAGAGAGAGAGAGAGAGAGAGAGAGAAAAAAAAGAGAGAGCGAGAGAAAGAGAGAGTAAGGAAGAGGTTGGAGCGGAAAGGACATTCTTCTTATTAAAGTGATATGGTAAGACCAGCGAAATTTCCATATGAGTGAGAGAGAGATAGATAGATAGATAGATAGATAGATAGATAGATAGATAGATAGATAGATAGAAGATAGATAGATGATAGATAGAGAGAGAGAAGGAGGGATTGAGAGAAAGCAAGTTAGAGACAGAGAGGAAAATTATAGACAAAGTGAGAATGAAAAAGATAGATAGATAGATAGATAGATAGACAGATAGATAGATAGATAGATAGATAGATAGATAGATAGATAGATAGAGAGAGAGATAGAGAGAAAACAAGTTAGAAAGAGAGAGAGATTGAGAGAGAAAACAAGTTAGAAAGAGAGAGAAAAAGGATAGCCAAATTGAGAGTGAAATAAAGAGAGAGCCAAAGTAAGAGAAAGATGTAGAAGGAGAGAATAAAAGGTTGGTCTTGAATTTGCGTGAGAGAATGTGACAATAACTACTGCAATTATGTATAATGCATATATGCATACAAGTCCTTTCCTGTTTGGTGTTCCCATTGTGCGCACACTTACATACAAACCTTTCCCTTTACGTATTCCCATTTGTATCTTCGTTGAAAATGATTTTAAGTGGATATTTTATGCTTTTTTTATGTTTCAATTGTATTTTATGTTACTTTCAATCAGGAAAAGGTTTTAAAAGTCGCTAGATTTAGCATTTTTGTGCATTTTCGGCTACATTTAGCATTTTTAAAGAATTTTCTAGAATTAGTATTTTAATTAAAGCATTTTAGTGATTGATTAGAATTTTAAAGAATTTTCCTGCTATATTTAACATTTTAAATCATTTCCCTGGTAGATTTTCAATTTCTTATATTTTAGTAAGGTAGGGCAGGTTAGGTTAGTTTTGGTTAGGTTAGGGAAAGTTAGGTTAGGTTAGGTTAGGTTAGGTTAGGTTATATTAGGGAAAGTTAGGTTAGGTTTGGTTAAGCTTTG
>SEYY01001744.1:40000-42500 GCA_009176605.1 Armadillidium nasatum | reverse complement strand
TCTACGGAGAAAGGAGTTTTTAGTGTTACGAAGGATAGATTTTGCACGATTCCGGGATGAAATATAAGTAGCGTGAGTTTCTGGAGTTTGAAGACGACGGTAATCCCTGAAGGCAGCATCCCTGCGGCGGATAGCACGAGAACAAGCAGAGTTAAACCAAGGTTTGTTAGGTTTAGTAGAAGGGAAAGAATATGGAATGTACGCCTCCATTCAAGAGAGAATCACCTCGGTAATGCGTTCTGCACACTCCGAAGGACCCCTCCCAGGGAAGCAAAAATCATTCCACGGGAAATCGAAGAAGTACGACCTCAAGTCCGACCAGCTTGCGGCACCGAAGTGCCACAAACGTTTCCTTTCCGTAGAAGGGGGTCTTTCCTGCGGAAGACTTGAAGAGATAGAAGAAGATATAGAGATAAGAAGGTGATCGGAGGAACCCAGAGGAGGAAAGAGTTTAACAGTATAAGGAGAAGGATTAGAAGTTAGGAAAAGGTCTAGAACGTTGGGTTCATCTCCAAGACGATCAGGGATACGAGTAGGGAGCTGCACCAACTGCTCAAGGTCGTTTTGGATAGCGAAAAGGAAGGCACGTTCGCCAGCTGTTTCATGAGAACTAGAAGAAAGCCATTGGCGGTGGTGAACATTGAAATCATCTAATTTTAAAAATATTAAAATTACAATAAAAAATTAATGTAAATTAAAATTACAATAAAAATTAAAATAATTTAGAATTACAATAAAAATATTAAAATAAATTAAAATTACAATAAAAAATTAAAATTAATTAAAATTACCATAAAAAACTTAAAGTAAAATTACAATAAAAAATATAATAATAAATTAAACATTGGTATAATCATCACCACTCACGGGTCGGAAGTATAGGGGCTGAGTCTCCCTGTCGGGAGTATGTGGGAGGAGTCTCCCTAGTTCAAAAGAGCTTGTACACTCTTTTCTCAATACAAATAATATATTGTAAAGAAATAACGATGAAAATACAAATACTGTATTTTTTTTTTTTTTAAATTTTTAATTTTTTTTTTTTTTTTTTTACAACAGATGGGTCTACAAATTCTACCAAAATTGTGGAGGTTCAAATAAAAGGCCGACATGTATTTTGAACCATATTCTTGTTCAAAGAATTAGTTGAAAAAAAAAGTGATATTAACTATTACTAAATAAGTAAGTTATTATTTTTATTATTTATTTACCTTTGTTATTGTTATCTCTAATTCACCTACACAAGAACGAACACACACACACACGCATACTCACACACAAGCACACACACACTCACTCACACACACATACACACACACATACACAGAAGCATTTATAGTCGATTAAAATCCAGAAATTTTTTTTACGATATATCTTTTATATTAACCCACCTACACAAACACAAGCACACACACACACAAGCAAACATTTATAATCGATTAAAATAAAGAAACTAAGAAGATTTTTACGATATATACATTAAACTAGCTCACCTACACAAACACAAACAAACACAAACACAAACACATAAACACAAACATATAAAACATTCACACACAAACATTTAAATCGGTTAAAATAAAGAATCTAAGAAGGTTTTTGGGATATATACTTTAAATTAACTCACTTAACACAAAACACAAACACGCACATATAAACATACGCACATTTATAATCGATTAAAATAAACTAAGAAGGTTTTTACGATATATCCTTTAAATTAAATCACCTACTCAAGCACAAACACACACAGACAAGCACACAAACACAAACACACACATAAAAACACATACACGCACAAACATTTAAATCGATCAAACAATTCAATTTTTTTAATATATTCTTTATATTAACTCACCTACACAAACACAAATACACACAGACATGCACACAAACACAAACACATACGCACACAAACATTTAAATCGATCAAAGAATTCAATTTTTTTAATATATTCTTTATATTAACTCACCTACACAAACACAAACACTCACAAACATGCACACAAACACAAACACAAACATACAAACACATACACACAAACATTTAAATCGATCAAAGAATTCAATTTTTTTAATCTATTCTTTATATTAACTCACCTACACAAACACAAACACACACAAACATGCACACAAATACAAACACAAACATACAAACACATACACACACAAACATTTAAATCGATCAAAGAATTCAATTTTTTTAATATATTCTTTATATTAACTCACCTACACAAACACAAACACACAAACATGCGCACAAACACAAACACAAACACACAAACATTTAAATCGATCAAAAAATTATTTTTTTTTTATATATTCTTTATATTAACTTACCTACTTAAACACAAACACACACAGACATGCACACAAACACAAACACAAAAACACATACATACACAAACATTTAAATCGATTAAAATAAAGAAACTAAGAAGATTTTTGGGATATTTCCTTTTAAATTAACTCACCTATACAAATACAAACCCACACAGACATG
>SEYY01001744.1:22500-25000 GCA_009176605.1 Armadillidium nasatum | reverse complement strand
TGTAGAGACGGAGGGTGAAGAAAATTTGAAAGTAAAGGATTTTTTATTAATATTTTAGCCTTATGCGAAACCTGATCCAAAAGGAAAAAGAAACCGAAACTTTTCAAAATTTAAGAACAGTACTCCATATAAAGGTGGATTGCACTCTTATATAACATAGTTCAAGTAGTTGTTTGGAAAAAAAAAAAATTCCCCCAACCTCAACAGTACTCCCAGCTTCTGGGAGACCACCTTAGAAAACGTTGTGACATAAGGTATAAACCAAAACAATTTATTGTTTATGTTCAAACCAAGAATGTTTATGTGTTTACCAGGTGAGACGGGAGAGCCGTCGAAAGAGATGAGAAATTGGAAGAGGTTTTAGAGGGGTAGATGTGATGATAGCTGAATTTTTAAAGAGTTGAGGCGACCCCATTATCAAATCCCATCCATACGGGGTAAGAATAAAATCGGAAAGTTGAAAACGAGTAGCAACTCTAGAAGCAAAAGAGGAAACAGATTTGAAATGAGTATAGAAGAATGGAGAGTTGAGTCGTCGGCATTAAAAATCAACGAAGTTAGAGATGAAGTTGAGGAGGTAATTGATGAAAAGCAGGAATAGAGTAGGGGAAACAAAAGAGCCTTGAAGTAACGCCACAACCAATAGAGAATAGAAGAAGTCCGTTCCATCAACAAATGATGATATGGAGAGGAACCTAGAAATTGAGTAAGCAAAAAAAAGAAGAAAACCGAAAGGAAGGAAGCTTAGAGAATAGTGAAACGGTTCCATACCAGGTCAAAAGCCTCGGGAATGTCAAGCGCCACCACACAAGACTCTCCATAGTTCCTACGAGCAGAAGACAAAGAACCAGTACGATAAGGAGGAAATGAATAAGACAAGGAGGAAATGAATTTGATAAGGATGAAATGAATTTAATAAGGATGAAATGAACAACATAAAAAGGAAATAAATAAGGAGGAAATGAATGAGATAAGGAGGAAATGAATAATATAAGGAAGAAATGAATAAGTAAGGATGAAATGAGTATAATAAGGTGGAAATGAATAAAATATAGAGGAAATGAACAACATAGAGAAAATAAATAAGATAAGGATGAAATAAATACAATAAGATAAGGATGAAATAAATACAATAAAGAGGAAATAGATAAGGATGAAATGAATATGATAAGATGGAAATGAATAAAATAAAGAGGAAATGAATAACAAAGGGGAAATAATTAGGAAATGAATAATAAATAAATTTAGAATTGATATTTTTTTTTTGTAAAATGTAAGAAAGAGCTTGAAAATGACGAGGAAAGATAAATATAATTGCATTTTCTGTTTAATTAAAAAAAATGTGTTGTTCATGCCACGGAGAATAGGTTTTGCGTGTCTCAGGGATAAATTATAATTATCATGAATGTCGGAGGCAGTAGACGGAGGTAATTCCTGAAGGAGGCGTCCCAGGAAAGATGGTGGCACAAGAACAAACAGAATTAAAATAAATGTTGACATTTAGTTGACAAATAGAAAATGGAATGTTTTCCAGACCTGAAAACCAAAATGTTCATATATATAATTGAGATAGAAAATGGAAAGTATTCCTTGCTTGAGAGTTTGTAAATCAAATGTATTCCTTAGAGTTTATTCTTGGCTGTTCGTACACTGCAAAAATTGTCCTAACGAATCGTTGGGACAAGTGGCAAAAATTTCACAGTAAAACTTTCAATAGAGAAAAGACATATTAAGCATAAGAAAGTCGCTTCACCGATTTATTTTCTAATAAGAAAATAACTGAAAAAATTTGTTGTGACATTTTTGGCACTTGTCCCAACGATTCGTTAGGACAATTTTTTTGCAGTGTACAATTATAAAACTTTCTCAAATATAGTGATTAAATTCTAAGCCTAAACATCTCACGTGACTCACGTGTTCGAAGTTGCCGGTTCGATTCCTCAAGAGGATCATTGGTACACTGCAAAAATTGTCTCAATGAATTGTTGGGACAAATTGGAAAAATGTCAAAAATTTTTTTTTCAGATATTTCCTTATTAAAATATAACTATGTGAAGCAACTTCCTTTGCATTGCATGTCTTTTCTTTATTGAAAATTTTACTGATATTTTCGACACTTGTCCCAACGATTCGTTAGGACAATTTATGCAGTGTATCGACAGAGAAAGAGGAGAGGATTGCAGAGATATGAGGATATATATATATATATATATATATATATATATATATATATATATATATATATATATATATATATATATATATATATATATATATATATATATATATATATATATATATATATATATATATATATATATATATAAGATTTAAAATATTATCTTGAACTATAGGAGAAAAATAACAAAACATTTGAATTTAGGAGTAGATTGGGTAAAAAATTGTCCTAACGAATTTTCAATAGAGAAAAGATATGTTAAGCTTAAAAAAGTCGCTTCACCGGTTTATTTTCCCTAAGAAGTAAATAACTGAAAAAAAT
>SEYY01001744.1:10000-17500 GCA_009176605.1 Armadillidium nasatum | reverse complement strand
CTTCATCATGAGTTATAGAAAATCTTCATTGTGAGTTATAAAATATCTTTATCAGAATATTGAAAAAAAAGTCTTCATCATGAGATATAAAAAATCTTCATCATGTGTTATAAAAAATCTTCATCATGTGTTATAAAAATCTTCATCATGAGTTATTAAAAATCTTCATCATGAGTTTATAAAATATCTTCCCTATGAATTATAAAAAAATCTTCATGAGTTATAAGAAATCTTCATCATGAGTTTATAAAAATCTTCATCATGAGTTTATAAAAAATCTTCATCACGAGCTATAAAAAACCTTCATCATGAGTTATAAAAAATCTTCATCATGAGTTATTAAAAATCTTCCCCATGAATTATAAAAAAATCTTCATGAGTTATAAAAAATCTTCATCATGTGTTATAAAAAATCTTCATCATGAGTTATTAAAAATCTTCATCATGAGTTTATAAAAAATCTTCCTCATCATCACGAGCTATAAAAAACCTTCATCATGAGTTATAAAAAATCATGATCATGAGTTTATAAAAAATCATGAGTAATAAAAAATCATCATCATGAAATATGAAAAATCTTCATTGTGTGATATGAAAAAATCTTCATCATGAGTTATAAAAAAATCTTCATCATGAAATATGAAAAATCTTTATTTTGTGTTATATCTTCATATGATGAAAAATCTTCATCATGAGTTATAAAAAATCATCATCATGAAATATGAAAAATCTCCATTGTGTGATATGAAAAAATCTTCATCATGAGTTATAAAAAATCATCATTAAAATCTTCATCATGAAATATGAAAAATCTTCATTGTGTGATATGAAAAAATCTTCATCATGAGATATTAAAAATCTTTTTGTTTTATCAATGCTCTCTTTGTCACTGACTCTTTCCAATCGTTTTCTGACCGGTGAAATGTTGCGTCACTCTTCTAAACTCTGAAGTCGCATACCCCCTCCGTTGATGGAAGTCAGTGGAGCTCAGCTTTTCGCAGATACCCAACCTTTTTTTGCCCAACTCTCTGACCCCAGATTTGACTGCTATGCTCAATCTAAAACATACTTCCTTCTTCTATTTTCTACATTTTCTTTGACTTTCTTTTTTTTTAATTAATAAAAATAGTTCACATCTTACGGGCATTGCCCTATTCTAAGAGAAGAACTTTTCTAGGTAGGATATACCTGGGATCCCCAAGTGAGAATCGAACCGGCGCTCTCAAGCACGTGAGTCAATCACTCTACCGTTTTAGCCATGGTAGAATTCAGATAAAAATTTGCATTCAGATAATATAATTTTGAAGTAAGATTTCAACATGTGATAAAACTTTTCTCCATATATTAAATTTTATTTATATTTATTTATTAATTTTATTTATAGTATTTTTTTTTTCTTTTTTTTTTTTTATTTTAATCATTATTATTTTGTTCGTTATATTGTAAGCCTTGAAAATGTGTGTGTGCGTGTGTGTGTGTGCGTGTGTGTGTGTGTGTGTGTGTGTGTGTGTGTGTGTGTGTGTGTGTGTGTGTGTGTGTGTCTGTAATCTAGCGTTGTATACAAATATTTGTTACTTGTTTTATTTAACATATGAAATAGTAAAGAGATACCTTATCTCTAAAGTTAATAATTCCACCATTTGCATAAGACAAGTCCTTGATTTTAAATTTTTATTTCTTTAAAATTTTTTTTTTGGGGGGGGGGATGGGGGGAAATTTCTTGGGTTAGAGACAGATATATAGGTAGACAGAGAGAGGACAATAAGGAATGAGGGACAGAGACAGAGCGAAATAAAGATAGGAAATACGGGAGTGAGAGAGGGAGGAGAGAAAGAGAGGGAGATAGGAATTGATGAAGATAAAGAGGGAGATAGGAAGTGAGGGAGAGAGAGAGAGAAGGCGATACAGAGTGAGGGACAGAGAGTGAAAGAAAGAAAAGGCAATAATAATTGTTGTACAGAGAGAGAGAGAGAGAGAGAGAGAGAGAGAGAGAGAGAGAGAGAGAGAGAGAGAGAGAGAGAGAGAGAGAGAGAGAGAGAGAAGGGGAGCGAAAGAGAGTGAGGGAAAGAAAGAAAAGAAAGAGAGATAATAAGATTAAAATTCGTAATTTTAAAGATAATTAACTTCACATTTATTCCCTTTTAAATTTTCTTATTCAGGATTTTGAGAAAACTTTTAAAACTAAGTTTAAAATAAGTGTTTCATTTGGAAGGTGAAAAATTAACGCAATTTACAGCTACTACACTCTAAAAAATAAATGGTCAATATGCCATCAAAATGAACGCCCAAACTACTGGTTTTTTCGTTAATGAACACACAATGAAAGCATGAGCGTTCAATTATCGTACAAGGTACGTTCAAAATTAGCGCATCTGATTAATTTTTCCTAATCATACGAAATCTAAGTCTAAACAGTATTTTTAATGTGCGTTCATTTACCAGGTGTGCTCTCAAAGTTCGTTCAAATGAACGCCCATTGAAAGATCATGTTTTTAGAGTGTACATCGGTGGAAAGGCGCCTTCATCCTTCAAGAATCTTGAAATTTGAGTATGAATAGGTTGTATTATTAACAAGTTCAACATAGTGAAAAAAGTGGAATCCCATCTGACGATGGGTTACTCGAATTTTAGCTTGATGTGGTGTGGTACACAATTTCAGAATCCTGGTGCGGTGGGGCGCGGTGCGGTGGGTGCGGTCCGGGACGGTGCGGTGTCTATAAATTATTGGTGCGATGCGGTGTGTAACGGTGAAGATGCTGAAAGGTTAACTGACTTTTTTTTTTTGTTTTTATTTCTGCTTTTGGTGTGGTGTGGTGTGGTGTATGAAACACAGTTTCAGTGTCCTCTGCGGTGCGGTGGGGTTAGGTGCAATGCGGTACGGTGTGGTACAGTGGGATATGAGTTGTGGTTTTTTGTGAGATTTTTATTCATTTTTTTTTTTTTTTTTTTTTTTTTTTACTCTTGGTGTAGCTAGATCATCACAGCTTCAGTGAACTAATGTGGTGCGGTGATGAAGCTGTAGACGGTGCGACAGTGCAGTGGTTCGGTGGTTCGGTGGTTTGGTGGTGTGGTGGTGGTGGTTCGGTGATTCGGTGATGGTGCAGTACCTCCATATAAATGCGACGTCAGTCAATCCTAATCTGAGACATATAAACATTAAAAGAAATATTATAATCCACACACACACACAAAAAAAAAAAAAAAAAAAAATTAAAAAAATACAAAAAAAATACAAAAAATGAAAAAAAAAATGAAAAACAAATTGAAAAAAAATTATAATTAAAAGAATTTTTAAAAAAGCTTTGTGTTAATGTTATAGAAAGGTCAATTTCTAAATTACAAATTTTGTGTCTTATAAGACTTAAATCTTTTAACATTCAAAATAGGTCTTTATTTTATTCTTCTCTCTCTCTTTCTCGCTCATTCTCTCTTTTCCCTCTCTCACTTCCTCTCTTCATACTCCCTCATTTTCTCTTTTCTTTATTTCTCGTCACTCTCTCTACAACCTTCTCTTTTTCCTCGCTCACTCTTTCTCTCTCTCCCTTTTCTCCTTTCCCTCTCTCACTTATTTTCTTTATGCTCTCTCTTTTCTCTTTTTCTCATCTCTTTCTCTTCACTCTCTCTCTCTCTCTCTCTCTCTCTCTTCTCTCTCTTTTCTTTTTTTTCTTCTTCTCTTCTTTTTGCTTTTTTTTTTTTTCTTTTTTTTCTTTTCCTCTCTTCATTCTCTCTCTCTCTCTCTCTTCACTCTCTCTCTCTCTCTTCAACTTCTTTATAATCTCTCCTTTCCTGTTTGCATCTCTCTCTCTCTCTCTCTATTATATTTATTTTCTATATCGCTCTTTACATCCTCTCTCTCTCTCTCTCTCTCTCTCTCTCTCTCTCTCTCTCTCTCTCTCTCTCTCTCCTACTATATTCATTTTCTCTCTCACTCTTCGCTCTCTCTATGTTCACTCTCTCTCTCTCTCTCTCTCTCTCTCTCTCTCTCTCTCTCATTTATTAAATATATATTTTGAATTAAATCCTATACAGTTATACTTCCATATCTCTAATCCTTTCACAAACCTAAATGGAATACAAATGTAAATACTGATAGCATATATATATATATATATATATATATATATATATATATATATATATATATATATATATATATATATATATATATAATATATATATATATATATATATATATATATATATAGGTATAGGCATCTCATACAATAAAACACTTTCAGACACTTCCACACATAGAAAGTCCGATACACTGTCAACACATGCAATTAAACACTGTCAAGCACTCCGATGTATAGAAAGTTTAATACGCCATTTGTTAATCTTATACTGTACTAAAATATTTAATAGACACATATAATAAAACACTTCCGGCACTCCCACATATGGAAAGTATGATACACCAATTACGCACTATATTTCGGGGATCGAACTACCCCCCTCTTCCGATGCGATCAGGTTAAAAGAAAAGTTAACACCAAATTTCAATATTCGCACATCACTAAAAGCACAATCAATGAATACAACAAAATCGACGATTCCGCATACAGAAAGTATGATTCACTATTTTCATCTCTCTAAGGGCTAAAAACACTATCAATACATATAATGAAACACTTCCAATTCTTCCACACATAAAAGTATGATAAAAGTCAACACATACAATAGAAAACTTCCAAACACTTCCACACATTGAAAGTCAGATTTATAATTTTCGATAATCCCTTAACAGTAAAAGTATAGACACCCTTTTTTGTACCCATCCACACACAGATAGTAACTTCGCAAATGAGAATAGAAAAATTTCCGTTGAAGAGTTTCAGTTATCCTTGACAATATAATTTAGTTCCTCCATACATTAGCTACCCTTTTGTATGTGACTCCGCCCATTTTTTTCGGATTATTAGAAATTGCAATAAATTCTTTTTCTTTTTTTTTAATTTAATTTCATAATGACATCTATATAGAAGGAAAGAATACTTTAAATTTTCATTTTTTTTAATTTTTTTATTTTATTTTTTTATTTTTTTTTTATAAAGTTCAGATCTCACGATAATTACCCTGTTCAAGGAGGGAAATTTTCCTTAATCTTTCATTAATAGAAGCAACTTTTTCAAACAAGTGACTCTCCTGTTATACTAAGTAGCGGCAAAGTATATACAAAATAAATATATAGATTTCTCACCTTTCTCACCATACTCCTGTAGGTGCTAGCACCTGTCAGCTGTCTCGAACAAGACATGAGTTTCTTGAGCAATGCAATCAGTTGGTGGCTTGCTAGGCCTATCCCAACACACTGAACCACTTTTATTATAGGTTACCACCTTACCACTGTACCACTTATATATAAAATATATATATAAATATATAGATTATTGTTAAGAAATATATTCTTGTATCATTTTTCAAATGAAAAAATGAAAATGAAATGGGTTGAAAAATGAAAAAATTAAAGAAAAAAAAGTTGCTAGAGGTTTTACAACTTGCAGGTGGAGTCGCCGTGGGTCGAGGGGAGGTCTCCAGTTTCGTTTCTCCCTCTTCTCCCCTATTTCCTTATATATACTGGCGTGGTCCAGTGGTAAAGTATTGGACTTTGGCTGAAAGGTACATGGTTTGATACTGATATATATATAGTTGGGATAGGCCTAGCAAGCCACCAATTGATTGCCTTGCTCAAGAAACTCATGTCTTGCCTCGGAACCCTTTGGAGGAATTTCGTTCGAGACAGCTGACAGGTGCTAGCACCTACAGGAGTATGGTGAGAAAAAAAAATATATATTATTCCTGGCTGAATAAAGTATTAAATATACTGGTAATATTTTACCATAATGATAAATAATTTAGCAATAAAAGACCTTGGAAAGTAAAAATTAAAGTTAAAGTTTAAAAAAGTTCAGAAAAAGTAAAAATCGTAACGATCTACAGTTGCCAGAGGTTTTACCACTTGCAGGTGGAGTCGCCGTGGGTAGAGGGGAGATCTCCAGTTTCGTTTCTCCCTCTTCTCCCCTATTTCCATAAAACGGAGGCAAAATATATACATCCACAAGTAGGTAAAATACAATAATGACGATAGATAGATAGATAGATAGATAGATAGATAGATAGATAGATAGATAGATAGGTAGATAGGAACGAAAGGAAAAAAAGATGAGAAGAAATATTCTCATTCGGAAATAGATCTCTCTCTCTCCCTCCACTCTCTCTCTCTCTCTCTTTTTTCCTATCTCCCTCTACTATCTCTCTCTACTTTTATTTCTCCCTCTACTATCTCTCTCTCTCTTCTCTCTCTCTCTCTCTCATCGGTGGCAAGAACGTTTGAATCAACAAGAGAAGGAGGAATTGGAGCTACGTATAACGATTCCAAAGATTAGACGGGGTGGGAGGAGGGGGGGACAGAATAAACCCTTCAGACGAAATAGGAAAAGGGGGGGAGGGGGTTCGAACCCTTTTGAAGGAGACTCGATCCACTGAGCAAGATTTTTGTAAACATTGCCATACGAATTTGGATTCAAATTTCCAAATTATATAATCACTTGGAAAAGGATTTTGAGTTTTCATTTTCTCTTCTCACTCTCTAATCTTAAAGATAAGTTTTCTCTCTATCTATTAATTTACTTCTCTCTATCTCTTATTTTACCTTTCTCTCTTTTCTATTTCTTACTTTTTCTCACCTTCTCTCTCTCTCTCTCTCTCTCTCTCTCTCTCTCTCTCTCTCTCTCTCTCTATCTATCTCTATCTATCTCTCTCATCTTACTTTTCTGTTTCTTTCTTTCCATCTCTTATTTTTCTTCTCTCTTTCTTTCAGTCTATCTCTTACTTTGCTTCTCTCTATCTCTCACTTTTTCTCTCTTTCTCTCTATCTCACTCTTTTCTCTCTATCCCTTACTTTAGTTCTATCTTTGTCTCTCTCTATCTCTTTCCATCACTCATTTTCGTCTCTTTTTTTCTCTCTCTCACTTTTCTCAACTCTTTCTCTTTCTCTTTCATTCACACATCCTGGATAGTTCTCTCTCTCTCTCTCTCTTGTTCTCTCTCTCTCTCTCTCTCTCTCTCTCTCTCTTGTTCACTCTCACTTTCACTCACTCAATATCTTATTTTCCTCTTTCTTTTTCTTTTATTTTTTTTGTTTTTTCTTTTCTCTTTTCTCTTTTCTCACTCTTTCTCATTCATCCTCTTTCTCTCCCTCTCTTGTCCTCTAACTAAAAATCTTTCCCTCACCTTTCTCTCTCTCTCTCTTCCTGTCCTTTTTATCTTTCTTTCTCATACTCTCTCCCCCTCTATCTCTCTTACTCTCTCTCTCTCTCATTCTCTTATCACAATCATATCCAGCATCCGGCTTTGACGAGCAGTTCATATGAAGCAGACATCCGCATCCGAATCTGCATCGACGTTTAAGTTTGGTAAATTCTAATTCTGACACATACACACACACACATACACATACCTATATCTTCACACACATACACACAACAAAGGAAATATGAA
>SEYY01001743.1:0-19479 GCA_009176605.1 Armadillidium nasatum | reverse complement strand
TGATACAACTGAAATTTTACAAGAATGCAAAAATTCGTAAGTTGCCCAATTATGAATAGTACCAAAGTTATATTTTGGTACCTTCAAAACTAAACTTTTCATCCCAAAATGTATGAAAAGTTGTAAAAAAGAGGCTCGAACCATTTCTTGGAATGAAAATATTAGTTTCGAAGGTACCAACGTACAACTTTGGGAAGGCCCATAATTGGACGACTTACGCATTTTTGCATTCTTGTAAAATTTCAGTAGTATCAAGCGATTAAGAAAATAAAATAAATTAATATAAATTTAAGCATTTTATTCAGTTGTGGAGGAAATCAACGTCCAATTATATTTTTTTGCCACATTATTGAAACCTGTAACACTGTTTTACTCTTAAATTCTGGCTTTGGGTATTTACTGTAAAAGGAGGGTAAGTTATATAAAATTTATTAATTTTAAAATTTAAAGTTTTTTTTTTATTTAATTATTATTTTTATTTATTGGTTTAATTTATTTATTTATTTTCTTTTTGCAAGCTGTACGAGTATGACCATGATGGAACAACCTTTATTAATCACAAATTTCATTTAATTAAAAATAAATAAATAAATCTGTCTAGTATCTATAAATATAGACTTATTAAAAAAGTTTTTTTGTAGCTAAGTTGTTCCATAGAATTATGTAGTACTGTAGAGGAGAATAAAAAAATAGGGAACAAAAGAGAATAAAAAGCTTTAGGATTGAAAGGGGCCAGTATTCAGCAATCTATCACAAAGTCTTTAATGAACCCTAGGCCAAGAAATGTACGGTTAAGGAGATAAACACAGGTATAAGTAATATATGGCAACTGGTGGATGGGTTGAACATACGGTAAGCCTGTAGGTGTAGCCCCTATGACCACTTAATAACAGCTGTAAAATTACGATTCGTTTGGTAGAACTGTAGAACGATTGGTAATGGCAGATACCGAAGTATCTTTCCCAACAGTAATGAAACATGCGAGCAGAAAGTGTACGTATTACAGAATATCAGTATTGAATGCTTAAATTTATTATTTTTTTCCAAGTTATCTTATAATATTAATTTTACAATGTGACCATGAAACCAGTCAAGGAGCAGCTATCTTTTTACAGAAGTAATCAGTTTTCTTTCGTGCTAGATTTTAGTGTCAGTCGTTTTTAACTTCTAGGTGATACTGATGCTTACAAAACATTTATATCCATTTTTATTTATTTATTTATTTATTTTTTTTGCTACATCTTATGATAAAACCAATAGGATATCATAGGACTCCACGCAATCATACCCCAATAGCTTAATATGATAAATCCAAAGGTGACTCTGATATTTTTGTTACCTACTAGGCTTGAGGCAATTTTCTTAAGGTCCATTAAGGAATTTACCTTCCTTCCCCAAACCTTATGACCCTTACTGAGAAACCTAATGACAAACGTCTGAGCCCTATTTAAAATGTACGATATATCGACATTGAAACCTAGGTCCCGTGATTTTTTCTCGCCAATATAATCATGTGTATGCAATCAAAGTTGGCATAATAAAAATAAAATTATATAATTCAGTTGATTTTTTGCGAGATTTTTAAATTTTTTAAAATAACGTCACTGACTTCCTATTTTTAATTTTAAAATATCATAAGAGCGATTAAGAATATAAAATAAATCAAAATTAATTAATATTAATTTAAGCATTTTATTCAGCTGGGGGAAAAATCAACGACCAATGATATTTTTTGCCAAATTATTGAAACCTGCAACACTTTGCTTTTAAATTCTGGCTTTAGGTAGAATTATGTAGAACTGCAGAGGAGAATAAAAAAATAGGGAACCAAAGAAAATAAAAAGCTTTAGGATTGAAATGGGTCAGCATTCATCAATCTATCACAAAAGTCTTTTTTTTTTTTTTTTTTCTCCTCAAAGATGATTTTTTTTTTTAAATAATTGATTTAATCGGACCAATTCACATAAATACATTTAATATTCTATTCAAAGCTCTAACTGTCACTATTTACTTATTTTCTAATTATAGAAATTAATATTTTTTTTCCTTCAAAATTTAAGTTCTGTGAATTCCAACGCCAAAAATAAATATTTTTTATTTTATTAATTTATCTTAATAATAATATAGTAATAATTAAAATTAAATATCAGCACAGAACCATAAAATATTTTTTAAAATAATATAATATAGTTTACTTGCTTTATTTAAAATTTAAATACAGTGAATTGGATTTTTATAAAATTTAAATATTATTTTGGAACCGTTTTTAATTGGCAACTATGGTCTGGTGTATTTTTTGGAGGTGAAGTTTCCGACATTGAATATAAATAAAGAATGATATTTAAGCGTGGTAGTATCTGGTTTTATTGTGTTTTATCGATATTTTTTTAATAATATCAATATTTTTCGATTATTTTAATAAAATATCGATATTTAATTGTTAGAAAATTAATCATTTATTTATATATATATAATATATAATTATATATATATATATATATATATATATATATATATATATATATATATATATATATATATATATATATATATATATATATATATATATATATATATATATATATATATATATTTCACTTCTGCCAGGGTAATAGTGATAGTATAGAGAGAGTGACGTAACAATTCGACTGGAAGAATGAGATTGGAGAGAGTTAGTAAGAGAAAAAGAGTTTATAAAACGAAAAACCCTAGACTCAACCTTATATATATATATATATATATATATATATATATATATATATATATATATATATATATATATATATATATATATATATATATATATATATATATATATATATATATATATATATCACCTTTAGTAGTCAAAGCTCATTGGCCTACCAATTTTTTATTATTATTATTATTATTATTATTATTATTATTATTATTATTATTATATTATTATTATTATTATTATTATTATTATTATTATTATTATTATTATTATTATTATTATTATTATTATTATTATTATTATTATTATTATTATTATTATTATTATTATATATAATATATATATATATATATATATATATATATATATATATATATATATATATATATATATATATATATATATATATATATATATATATATATATATATAAATATGTTATGCCGCGATTACTATAAGTAAAGCCTAAGATGTATTAATCAGTTAATATCTCAATAACCGTAGCAAATACCGAGAAGTAACAAGAGGCAAAAATGGTGGCCCATGATTGGTTTTACCCTATAATGACTTTTTCATTTCGAAAATGAACTTCAATATATCGTAAAATGTACTTAACGTTTTTCAAAGTTTGAAAAAAAATTTGCTCATAAATTCGAAAAGTTGAATTTTTTTCTCATTTTCTAGGAGGTAGGTGATCAAAAATAAGTTCTATTGTCTTACCTCCATGAAAGTGCTAAAAAATAAATATTAGCAAAAATTGAGAAAATTTCTCAATTCCTACGGAAGTCGACCCTCTCTAGTGATACTTAAGCGTCTGTAAAAATTAGTTCAAAAAGATAATTTCGGTTTCAGTTGAGTATGGGTCGAGTCTTTTATGTTTTAATAGGTGAACGCCTGTGAAACCATTTTAACTTCTGAAATATTCCGATCAAAGTTTGTGTAAGTTTTTAAATTCTTATACCTTTCTTATCAATAAATAGATCGGCTTGATATTCTAAAGACATAAGGATTTGGGACCCCTGATTCCAAATTTGCAATTCAGATTCTTCTACATATTGCCGTTTTTGAGTTAAAAGCCGACATACATACCAAGGTGGTTTGTCGTACTTTCTGAGAATATGAAAGAAAATTGTAAACTTTGGGGGCCTATATCTCCTCAACCGTAGCAGATAGAGGGACTATCCAGGAAGGGTTTAAAGTTCTAAATGACACGTACATTTCAGATATTAAATATTTTTCCTTTATCTCTTGTAATTTAGAAATTGAAAGATAACACAGAATTTGATTTCGACAAAATTTTAGAAATTTTTTTTGGAGGGGCCAAATCTACTGAATGGAGGCTGCTCGTAGGATCTTATGATGTTCATATTCTGTCTCAGCATTACGAAATCTATTTACATAGGTGATTTAAGCAATGAAGAAAAATCCTGGACATTTCTGCATTATCCACTCCCCTAGAGATTTCTCACGTCGCTGGCAAGGAGACAGCCTCTCACTTTAGAGCGCTCGATTCCTCTTACAACCCTTGCAAAACTTATCGATATGAACTGAAGTTTAACTTTTCTTACTTTCCCTAAATTTACCAAATAAACTAGTTCCCATAATCTAGCATATATATATATATATATATATATATATATATATATATATATATATATATATATATATATATATATATATATATATATATATATATATATTTTCGTTAAAAATTTTCAGTATATTTTTTGAAAATAAATTAACAGAAATTCAGTAAAATTATTTTTGGTGAAGCAACACATCTTTCGACACAACGTACTTTCGGCAGTAAAATGGAAAATTATATATTAAAAGAAAAAAAGGAATTAAGTTAGAAGGAACTTCTGGTCAATAAAGGATGAATATTTCGTCGTAGTATAGAGGCTGGGAACCCTTTTCAACCTAGTTTTCTTTCCACGTATGATTGCAGGAATATTTAAACTTTCTGCAATTGACACCACCCTGCATCATGCGTGATATGGTGCAATATATATATATATATATATATATATATATATATATATATATATATATATATATATATATATATATATATATATATATATATATATATATATATATATATATATATATATATATATATATACGTACATGAAAAATACCACAAATTTTGCTTAAATTTTATTTTATAAAGGAGCAGAAAACTACTAAAAATTTCTAGAAGTAAAAAAAAATATCATTGGTTCGATACTGAGGATAAAATATCGATATATCGATATATCGGGTTTGAAAATATCATCGATATTTTTTCGATACTATCGTAAAAAAGTATTTATATCGATATATATCGAAACTTTTGCAACATCCCTACATTGAATATAAATAAAGAATACATTGAAGCGTGGTAGTGGTACTGGTTTTGTTTGTGTTTTATTATATGAGTGCTTTAATAAACAATATATCTTACATATCTTTCTGATATATTACAATAAATTGTTAATTGTTGCAGTGCGTTTGATTGCTTTGTAATGCTTATGTATAAGACAATCATTGTGGAAGATGAATCTTGACCTAGGTCACCTAAATATAGTGTAAAGTACAAACCCAACATTCACAACTTCCTATATATATATATATATATATATATATATATATATATATATATATATATATATATATATATATATATATATATATATATATATATATATATATATATATATATATATATATATACAGAGAGAGCACAGACTCTAGGGCCTCTATGCAAGATGCGCGTGAAGTTAAAAAAATCTATGCAAGCTACAACAAGCAGCAGCAACAAAGACAAATGGCACCACAGTTAGAGACTGACAACAACAGACAAGTATTTCTAATGCTTAATAAGTCAGCATGAAAATAAAAATATATTAAGTTCTGTGATCTTATGTTATAAAATTGTGCCTAGTGGTAATTTGTGAGGACTCTGGCATAGATTTGATTTTGAGCAACTATCAGTGTGATGCCAGTTTATTTAAAAATGAAGTAGTGAGACCACTCAAACCACCCTCCATAGAAAAATGTATCCAAGTTTATTTGAATTCGGAGAGTAACAATTTACATTATAATCTGATCTTTGACTTTATTGCTTTATATATTTATATTTTGCCAACATGTAGTGAAAGTTAGGGGTTTTTACTTTTGTTATATTAAAACAAGGATAAAGAGACCTGTACGAGATTTAGTTCAAAACAAGTGTATAAATTGTTGCCATTTGACATGATATTTAGTACCCCTATTAAGACTGTTTGAAAAATTTTCTATATATATATATATGGTAAAGGTTCAGAAGCTTTCTGACCTTCGATATATTGAAACATCGATATGCCAATTCAAATATTATTCTAATTATTATTATTATTTAGTTTTCTAGCGTACTTAGTTCGACTTATCATAACCTGAACTACCGAAGTTTCCGTAAAATACAGGCCTAACCTATACAAGAACGTTGCAATGAGATGCCGATTAAAATCAAAATTTCAAAATATCTATATATAAGGTCAAAAAGCTTCTGAACCTAAGCCTATATATATATATATATATATATATATATATATATATATATATATATATATATATATATATATATATATATATATATATATATATATATATATATATATATATATATATAATATATAATATATATATATATATATATATATATATATATATATATATATATATATATATATATATATATATATATATATATATATATATATATATATATATATATATATATATATATATATATATATATAAACAAAAAGTTTGGAGTTGATACAAACAATTTATTGAAGACTGAATCCAATTCTCCACTTCTGATTTAAGACTTTGAAATGTATTTTTTTATATTATGAGGCCAAGTTTTGGCCACTCTCCACATTTTCAATTTCAGTCTGTAATTACTCTGCATTACAATACTTTCAGATCTATATGAAGTAAGAAAATATTTATTCACTAATTTTCTAAAGGATTAAAAAAAAAAAAAATGATGTTTTCATAACTTGAGCCAAGGTTTTTTAATAATTTTATTTTATACACGCATTATTGGTCATTGATTTTGAGAGTGAGTAGAATTTAATTATGTTGGTATGGAAAAAACCTAAGTTTCAAGCAAAATAGATAAAAGTAAAATCAAAAAGAAAATATATTGAAATGGGAGTGGAACCAAGTAATAGGAAATTCTTATCAGAAGTGTAAAAAGTCTTGAAAGTCTTTTTCGGTCTTATTAATTGCTTTTAGAAATTTTATTTTAAATTCAGTATATATTATTTTATACACTGATTAATAAAGAATATATTCTTATGTTCTCTAATAAAAAATTTCAGGAATAGAGGCTAATTTGAATCATTTATTTAATCAGAGAATTTAAAATAGTTCATTACAATATTTTTATTAAAAAATAAATACTGATTCTATAATGGATTTCAAGCACGAAACTGAAATTAAGGATGAGATTTTAGAATTTACTGAAGATGATAGAAAGATCACCCATTGCTTAGATCAAGTTTTAAGAAATGACGAACTTCAGGTATGAAAAATTATTATTATTGAATTATAGTGCTAAAGATAATTGATGTATTATAGAAATTATAAATACATTTATTTATCTTCTAATGTTATAGTGATTGGATTGATAGAAATTATTATTGGTATGACAAAAGTAAAAAAGGTTTGTCAAAAAAAAATGTTTGATTTTACTTTTTTTCAATTTTTTTTTTTTTTTTAAATATCTAACTTTAAAGTCATTAACTTGAATAACTCATATATTGGAGTAAACTAAAACAAAAATCCCTTAGGGATATTACCTCCATATTTATTTGTAAGGTATTAATATCCTTGCTTCAGTATTAATAATTTCCACATCTTAAACTTGGATCAGTAAATTCACCTTTGGTTTTATTCCATCTTTTTCCTTAACCATTAAAATTTAATACCTAACCTGAAATAAACTAATTTACTCAATTTTTTTAATTTATTTATTTATTTTTTTATTTATTAATATTATTGGTTTTGAAAAGTATTGAGTTTTTAAAATATTTTGACAGGAGAGAAATTACCTTGCAAACATCAATATCAAAGGAGAGATCGAAGTGAAAGATGAGCCTTTTGATATTGTTGAAGCGAAAGATCAATCTTTAGGTATTGAAGAAGAAGATTCCATGATTGATGAACTTCTTGAGCCGAGTTCTGCAGTAGATGAAAAGTCAGGTATGTATAAGGAGTTTATCATTGATTGGAGTATTTAAAAGTTTCCATATTAATCCCAGTTTATTTTCACCCTACTGTTTTCTTCTCCTGTTGCTACTCTCAATTTTTAACCAAAGTTGGATATTTCCCATATATATCCATGATGTTATCTGTTCTTTTGTTTCTAATTTGGATGTGTCTGAGTTTTCTTTTTAATAGCTTAGTCTCTCTTGCCAATCTACAACTAATTCATCACGTAATTCTTCTGATTACCTAAACGCTTTGACTATCTAAACTTCAAAATAAAGCATATCTTTCTTCTCTTTTCCCAGAAGTCATCATTTTTGGTTATTTCAGTGTTCACTAACACCAGTGGCTTTCCTCTTGTTCTCATGATATAGCTGTGAGTTCTCCTACCATTTTTGTTTCATAACAACCTTTCAGCAGTTTGTGAACTTCCTACTTGTTTCTTGGAGAAGATTCCAACATACTTGACCTTGTGTTTACCTCCGATCTTTCTCCTTACAATGTTTAAACTTTTCCTCCTCTGGGTTCATTTGATCACCTTATCTTTGTATCTTGTTTTGTCTTTTCAAGTCTTCTGCTGGAATGGCACTCGCCTTCTGTAAGGAGTTGTTGTAAGGGAAAGAGAATACGAGGAGTAAAGAAAGCTCCTGATAGAAAAAGTAGAAGGTTTAGAGATAAAATTCCTATAAATTCTTTGAATTTTTGCTGAAGAATCCCAACACAATTCAGAGTTATTATTAAGCTTGCACTAGTAGTAGTAATGAAGCATCAATGGATTTGTAGAATTTGACTTAAAGAATAAATAATAAATACAATATTTAAATATTCTTATCTTCGAAGGAGAAAGATTTTCATTTAAAATTTTACCTGCTTGAATTTCCTTGAACACCTTTTGCAAAGGCTTTGAAAGTACCTTCCAGCAGCATGTTGAATTCAAGAAACACAAACTATATTTGATAAATTTATGATAAGAATGATGCATTTAAATATCAAAATCACATTAAAAAAGATACATATTCTCCAAGTAACACGAATGAAAAATTTAAATACAATAAATAAATTGATATCACTAGTTAATATAAGTTAAGTAATAATTTATATGAATTAATAAAGTTTAGAAATTAGTGAAAATACTTATTGGTTCCTGTTTAAGTATGTGAAAAATACTCCTTCCAACAGCGGTTATTGATGCAAAGAGTGTGGCCTTTGAGCAACAAACCTCAGATTTTTCTCGTATTATCAAATTGGGTTAGAAAACATGGTCATTTTCAATTCCTCATTAAAATTCACTTCCTCCATCTTTCTATTCGACACATCCTTCCACACAACTATTAATATATAAAGCACACAACTCAAACCTTCGTTTGTCCTTAATATTCTTGGTGTATCTTTTTTTTCGTGATCTTTCTTGGAAAGATCACATTTCTACTTTACAAACAAGCTTCTCAGAGGTTGGGTGTTCTGTCTTCAGAATTTCTTTACACAACCCTAGTTGCTTGCTCTTTATAGGGGTGTTGTTCACCCCTGTATGGAGTATACTTCACATCTAGGGCTTTTCAACATTAGCTCCACAATCTCATTCTACCCTTAAAAATGTTGCGTCACTCTCCCCATACTATCACTATTACAACAGACACTGCTCTTCAGAACTCTCCAGTCGCTTACATCCTTCATTGAGAAAGGGTCTGTGCAACATGCCTTTTTACAGTCTCATCCTTTTTCTATCCAACTCTCCGACCCTAGACATAACCGCTCTGCTCAATCTTTCATGTACTCTATAGGAAAAGAATGGAACACAGTTACACTCCCTTTATCTATTTTTCCAACTTCTTTCGATTTACATATCTTGAAACGCTGTATCGGGACACGTCGGCCTTTAATTGATAAATTGATATTTCCCCAACTCTAGTGAAAATTAGTAGGCCTCTGGTCTTTTCCCATCATATATATATATATATATATATATATATATATATATATATATATATATATATATATATATATATATATATATATATATATATATATATATATATATATATATATATATATATATATATATATATATATATATATATGAAATTGAGGTAGTTGCTTTGTGTTTCTTTAAAATATTCAACAAAAAATCTGTTATTAGGTTTACTCAATTAAGCTTGTAAATTTTATGGATTTTTTAAATTTGAAAATGAAAATATTATGACAAAAAGAATTTTTTTTTTTAAAGAGATAATTTTTTTTTATCAAAAGACAACTCAAAGAAGTTAATTGATTTTACAGACAGTTATTTGTGATACTGGCGAAGAAGAAAACAATTCCGAAGTGAAAAGAACTTCGAGGAGAAGACCTCAGACGTCAGGAAGGCATGAACGAAGGGTTAACAAAAATCATTGCCAAATTTTTAGTTGCAAAGTTTGTAATTTAAAGTTTTGAAAGTAATGATGAGTTAAAAAGTCATTTGAAGCTCCCATAAAAGAATGTTTAAATGTGAACATTGTAGTTATGAGTCTAATCGCAAATCAAATTTAAAAACTCATCTTCTTATCCATAGCAATGTAAAATTATTTAAATGTTCCGAATGTAGGTATGAATGTAATGACAGAAGAAGCTTAAAAATACACATGCTTAATCACGCAAATGTGAAGTTATTTAAATGTTCTGACTGTAGCTATGGAAGTAACAAAAAAAGCGTCTTAAAACAACACATGCTCAAACATTTAAATGAAAAATTATTTAAATGTTCTGACTGCTCCTATGAATGTAATCTGAAAAGAAACTTAAAAATACACATGCTTAATCACGTAGATGTCAAGTTATTTAAATGTTCTGAGTGTACCTATGAAAGTAATGACAAAAGTAAGTTAAAAATACATGTGTTGATTCATTCAAATGTAAAGTTATTTAAATGTTCTGAATGTTCCTATGAATGTAATGACAGAGGAAGCTTAAAAATACACATGCTTAATCACGCAAATGTGAAGTTATTTAAATGTTCTGACTGTAGCTATGGAAGTAACAAAAAAAGCAACTTAAAACAACACATGCTGAAGCATCAAAATATAAAATTATTTAAATGTTGTGACTGTTCCTATGAATGTAATCAGAAAAAAAACTTAAAAATACACATGCTTAATCACATAGATGTCAAGTTATTTAAATGTTCTGAGTGTACCTATGAAAGTAATGACAAAAGTAAGTTAAAAATACATGTGTTGAATCATTCAAATGTAAAGTTATTTAAATGTTCTGAATGTTCCTATGAATGTAATTATAAAAGAGACTTAAAAATACATATTCTTAATCATACAAATAAAAAGTTATTTAAATGTTCTGAATGTACTTATGAAAGTAATTATAAAATGGGCTTTAAAATACATGTGCTTAATCATTCAGATGAAAAGTTATTCAAATGTTCTGAATGTTCCTATGGAAGTAATGACAAAAGTAACTTTAAGAAACACATGCTTAAGCATTCAGATATAAATTCAGATATCAGTTATAATAAATAACATCAAAATAAAAATGGGAAAATTTCAAGGGGATTCCATCTCTCCACTGATTTTTGTTCTCGCTATAAGACCCCTCAGTGTATTAATAAATGAATTAGGAAATGAATATAGAGTTAACACTAGAAATGAAAAGAAGTCAAAAATCATATCTCATTTATTCTACATGGATGACTTGAAGTTTTGTATGCTCCCAACAAAGAAGAAATCATCAAGCGGATAAAAACCGTGAAAAAATTTTCAAATGATATTTATACGGATTTCGGATTGGATAAGTGTGCTTTCCTTCGTGCTAAAGAAAGGTAGAAGAACAGAAACAGAGAATATAATAATTAATGGAGATGAGATAAAAGAATTAGAGCAAGAACGAACTTGCAAGTATCTTGAAATTGAGGATTCAGAAAAAATAGAAAAGTTAATAATGAAAAGAAGTTTAAAAACAGAATATAGAAGAAGATTAAAACTAATACTGAAAACAGAGCTGAAACCAAAGAATAAAATACAAGCCATTAAGACCCTCTCCATACCGAGAATAGAATAGAATATAGAGATGTTAGAGATTGTACCCATCATTGTAGGAGCTACAGACATTATCAAGAAGAGTCTTGTTGAACATCTGAAAAGATTTCCTATCCATATTTCAACAATAGAACTGAGCATGACAGCGATCAAGAAAAGCATTTGCATATTGAGAATGACTTTGAGATTTAGGTAACAGAAGAAAGAAAATACATAAGGAATCATCCTTAGGCCTGAGGTTCGGGATTGATGAATCTTGTTAAAAATTCACCTTTAATAAAAGGAGAGAGAGAAAAAATAATAGTTATTTAAATGTTGTGTGTGTAGCTATGAATGTGATCGTAAATTTGTCTTAAAAACACAACATGCTTACGCATAAAAATAAAAAAAAATTATTCAAATGTTCTCATTATAGTTATGAAACTAATAATACAAGAAGTTTAAAATCGCACATTTTAAATCTTGTGAATGAAAAATTATGTAAATGTTCTGATTTGTACTTATGAATGTAAAAATAAAGGTAATTTAAAAATACACATTTTAAATCATGGGAATAAAAAATTATATAAATGTTCTGATTTGCTTATTCATTAAAAAAATAATTTAAATGTTCTGAGGGCAACTTTAAATCTAATTGTAAGCATAATTTAAAGAGATAGATGCAAAAAAGAAGTGATGTAACTGAAAGATATCAAAATAAAACATCAAATATTCTTTTTTTATTATTATTTATCTTCCTTCTTATTTGTACTGGCACAAAAAAACTCCTGAGCAATTTGTTAAACAACGATAATATTTACTACAGAAATGAGAATAAAGCAAAAACATTTATTGTACCTGTTCTTTTTTGGACAATGTAAAACTGTACTCAATAAACATGGAATAAGCTGTAAAATAGTTAAGGTAGTGAAACACTTGCATTTGACATAAGATTTGAATTCGAAATCAACAACTGTACCTTTGTGCTATTGTCCAAAAGTTACTTTAGCCTTGTTTCAAGATTCAAGACACTTCTAAATTTTTGCTTATCCCACTATAAAAAAGTATACTGTAGTAAAAAGTTTTAACAAATATAAAAGTCAAAATTATTAATAATGTTATTGTTTTAGCATAAAAAAAACTTTTTAGTGAGGTTTTATCTGTATAATTGGGTTTTTCTCTAAAATAGAAGGGTTGATAGCTAAAACTAGAACCACATTTTTAAAATAAGTGGCAAAAAAGTTACCACAGACTATCTATTCGTGATAGAAATTTTATGTTCTTTAAATGAAGTTAAATTAATTTCTTTATTTTTTTAAATGCCTATTTATGGAAACGTATAACAGAGAAAGAAGACCCGCCCAATGTCCTTCCTGATGTAAATATCTGAGATGAACATAGATGCGTTTCTAGAGTGAAGAACATTGAAGGAAAATTATTCTAAACAGAGGTGACCAGAAAGGAGGTTAGTACCACTACAAACAAGTAAAGAGTTGCCAATCGCTACTGAAAACTAGAGTGAAAAAATTCACTTCTTGTGCTTCAAAGGAGTGTACAAAAAATAAAGGAGTTTATAAGTAAATAACGGAACTTTTATAAATTTGAGCTAGATTAGTCAAACAACAAAACGTTATTTAAAAAAAGGGAAGGTCTGTGATCTCGAAAATTATTGATACTAAAATTTTACAAGAATGCAAGAAATGCGTAAGTTGCCCAATTATGAGTCTTCCCAAAGTTGTATGTTGGTACCTTCAAAACTAAAATTTTCATCCCAAAATGTATGAAAAGTTGTAAAAAAAAGGCTCGAACCATTTCTTGGAATGAAAATATTAGTTTCGAAGGTACCAACATAGAACTTTGGGAAGACTCATAATTGGCAACTTACGCATTTTTTGCATTCTTTTAAAATTTGAGTAGATCAATAGTTTCAGAGATCACAGACCTTCCCTTTTTTTAAATAACGTTTTGTTGTTTGACCAATCTACCCAAAATTTTCAGGAGCACTGTAGAAAAACCTTGTCTTAACAAATAGTATTCAGCTTTGTTAATATTTATCACTAGAAAAAGGTTCTGAACCAAAAAAATGTTTTTTTAATTTTTAAAATTTAAAAAAAATATTTTGGCTATAATGTTTTTATTGCGATACGTATCAAAATTTCTCTCAAATATATTTTTTATATACAGTCCTTGTGCATTGTTACTGAAAGTTTTAGTCAGATCGGTCGAGCGACAAAACCTTGGCGTCGAAAAAAAGATGGGCTGTGAAATTTTTTTTTTTTTTTTTTTTTTTTTAGCTTTTTAGCTTTTATGTCACTTGACCAATATGAGCTAAATTTTATTATTGACTCCATAAAGACCTTGTCTTCAATTTATCTTCAAACAAATTTTTTATATAAATTTCTAGGAAAAAGGAATGAGCAAAATAATTTTGAAAAAATGTTGAAAATTTAAATTTTTCAAATTTTTTTTCTGAAACTCTTTTGACTGTATCATTTTTTAGAGACATAATTCAAAAAAGTGATCTAATAATTTATTAGATATGTTCTTCCTGCAATGTCTCTGAAAATTTGGGCTTGAACGGCCAAAAAAAAAAAAGGTTACCAAATTTTGGCACTATAGAAATTTTAAAAGAATGCAAAAAATACGTATCTCGCTCAATAATGAACATTCTCCAAATTTGATGGTTGTACCTTTAAGATTAGATGTTTTATCCCCGCCCCTCAAAAAAAAAGTCCACTCTACCTAAATTACGTATTTCTAGTACAAATATGTTTCTATATCCATAAGGTATAGTATTTTACTTAATTAGTTAGCATAGGTTTTGAACATTTGTGTTCATAAAATGCACCCGATTAATGTAATTAAATTTTTTGTTTATTAAAAAGTTGAAATGTATTATAAACTTTTTGGTTGACTCGGTAAGTGGTAAATGATTCCAATGGTCTGTAGTGTATGGTACATCGTATTAATGTCTAGTAATAATTTTAATATCAGATGAATGGCAAATGGCTGGAGTCTGTTGACATAGATTAGGATCTAGATATGATTTTTAGTAGCAATTTGAAAGTGTCATGACAGTGTATAAAGGCTAGAAGCAGCTGACAAAATGTTAATTATAAACCGTAATATTGCTTATAAGAGCAAGGTCGAGGCAATGAGGAACTCTATTCCTTTAATTGAGTATTGGGAGATCACCTCCAGCTCTCGGAGCAAGCGGTTTGCTTGCTCTGAACTGGTGGTGGCCTGAAGGGCAGTTTTTTGTCTGCCTGGAGGGACGGCATATGACCTCGTAGTTGAAGTCCGCTCTCAGAAACAAAACAAAACAAAAATTTGAGTATTGCTTACATTTAGAGTACTCACCTAAAAAGAACATCGACAGTCTCAAGGCAATGCAACTGCTACAAGGTTGATTTGTGGTTTTTAAAGAAAGTTTTGAGATGAAATTGAATGTTTCCAGAGGAAATTATTAAAGGAATACAATTCAGATTTTAAGATTTCTTAAGCTTTTGACTGTCGAGAAAAGTAAGTTTATCATATGGTAAATGGAGAAATAGTGGTAATACAAATATTAATAAAAAGAAAGCTTGGATTTGTGAAAATACCTCTTTAGTACGTACGTAACCGAGTGTAAAATATTTCGAATGATTTGATGGTTTTTAAAAATTAAGTTATTTAAGACATATGCGTTATCTTTCATGTCTCTGCATATGGGAACAGCTTGCCTAGTTTCGTGGTTTCAAAATTTAAAAAAATATTTTAAAATTACCGATACTGTCGGCGCGATTCCCAGTTGTTACTCTTGAATTAAGTTATTCAGTCTTTTGTTTATATATATATATATATATATATATATATATATATATATATATATATATATATATATATATATATATATATATATATATATATATATATATATATATATATATATATATATATATATAAACACTATAACCAGGTAAAATTTCAGACAGAAAAAAACCCACAGGAAATAAAAACGAAACTCAATTAAAATTTGGAGCAAGACTTTCGAAGGGATAGCCACCCTTCCTCTTTCAGGCTCTGAAAGAGGAAGGGTGGCTATCCCTTCGAAAGTCTTGCACCAAATTGTATTTGAGTTTCCTTTTTATTTCCTGTGGATTTTTTTCTGCCTCTCTGTCTCTCTCTCTCTCTCTGTCTCTCTGTCTCTCTGTCTGTCTGTCTCTCTCTCTCTCTCTCTCTCTCTCTCTCTCTATATATATTATATATATATATATATATATATATATATATATATATATATATATATATATATATATATATATATATATATATATATATATATATATATATATATATATATATATATATATATATATATATATATATATATATATATATATATATATATATATATATATATATATATATATATAAAATTCCATGAAAACATTAAATGAATGTTAACAGTCTTTGCTTCTAGGAGGGAGTCTTAAAATCTATGAATAGGAACAGAGTCTTTGCTTCGAGGACAGTCTTAATTCTATGTGTGAGGAACAGAGTCTTTGCTTCTAGGACAGTCTTAATTCTATGTGTGAGAACATAGTCTTTGCTTCGAGGGAGGAGTATGAAGTTTATGAAGTTTTTGGGAACATGAACAGAGTCTTTGCTTCTAGGAGGGAGTCTTAAAACCTATGAATAGGAACGGAGTCTTTGCTTCTAGAACACTTAAATTCTTTGATTGAAAACAGTCTTTGTTGGTATAAATAGGAACAGAGTCTTTGCTTCGAGGATAGTCTTAACTCTATGAGAGAGCACATAATCTTTGTTTCGAGGACAGGGTTGTAAATTCTATGAATGGGAGCAGATTCTTTACTTCGAGGAAGGAGTCTTTAAATATATGAATGGGAACAGTTTTCGCTTAGAGAAACTAGTCTTAAGTTGCTCATATATATATATATATATATATATATATATATATATATATATATATATATATATATATATATATATATATATATATATATATATATATATATATATATATATATATATATATATATATATATATATATATATATATAAGCCTCTACTTTTCTTGCATGATCTGACCTCCCATCCTCTCCTACTCAAACAAAATGTCACCATCTTCCAACATTACACACATAAAAAATAACAAATTTTATTTAAATTTTATTGTATTAAGGAATAGAAAACCACTTAAAATTTGCAAAGTTAAAAAAAAAAAAAAAAATTAAAAAATAAATAAAATATTATTGATTCGATACTGAGGGCAAAATATTGATATATTAATATATAGGCTTTGAAAATATCATCGAAATTTTTTCGATTCTATCGTAAAAAATATCGATATGGACATATATTGGAACTTATTCGGCATCCCTAGTTATCACATGTGTAGAATTTTAGATGGATATTCGTACACATTCGTATACATTCGAAAATATTTGGCGAAAAAAAATTAGCCACATTAAAATTTTTAAAAAGGACAAATTTTAATTAAATAACTAATAATAATAATTTTGGATGAAATGGGATGGAAAAACCATTTTCTAAATTGGACATTACGTCTATTTTTTCCAAATTCTTAAATCACGTTTTTGAACCTTTAAAACTATTTTGGCCCGCCAACCACTTAGCACATTCAAAAGACCTATCATAGAGTAATCAAATGGTGAACAAACCAGAGTTTTCTTATGGCTACTTTCGGAGTAATATCAGTTACAAATTGGATGGTAAAACCATTTTCTAAATTGGACATTACGTCTATTTTTTTCCAAATTTTAAATCACGTTTTTGAACCTTTAAAACCATTTTGGCCCGCCAACCACTTAGCACATTCAAAAGACCTATCATAGAGTAATCAAATGGTGAACAAACCAGAGTTTTCTTATGGCTACTTTCGGAGTAATATCAGTTAGAAATTGGATGGTAAAACCATTTTCTAAATTGGACATTACGTCTATTTTTTCCAAATTTTAAATCACGTTTTTGAACCTTTAAAACCATTTTGGCCCGCCAACCACTTAGCACATTCAAAAGACCTATCATAGAGTAATCAAATGGTGAACAAACCAGAGTTTCTTATGGCTACTTTCGGAGTAATATCAGTTACAAATTGGATGGTAAAACCATTTTCTAAATTGGACATTACGTCTATTTTTTTTTAAATTTTAAATCACGTTTTTGAACCTTTAAAACCATTTTGGCCCGCCAACCACTTAGCACATTCAAAAGATCCTATCATAGAGTAATCAAATGGTGAACAAACCAGAGTTTTCTTATGGCTACTTTCGGAGTAATATCAGTTAGAAATTGGATGGTAAAACCATTTTCTAAATTGGACATTACGTCTATTTTTTCCAAATTTTAAATCACGTTTTTGAACCTTTAAAACCATTTTGGCCCGCCAACCACTTAGCACATTCAAAAGACCTATCATAGAGTAATCAAATGGTGAACAAACCAGAGTTTTCTTTTATGGCTACTTTCGGAGTAATATCAGTTACAAATTGGATGGTAAAACCATTTTCTAAATTGGACATTACGTCTATTTTTTCCAAATTTTAAATCACGTTTTTGAACCTTTAAAACCATTTTGGCCCGCCAACCACTTAGCACATTCAAAAGATCTATCATAGAGTAATCAAATGGTGAACAAACCAGAGTTTTCTTATGGCTACTTTCGGAGTAATATCAGTTACAAATTGGATGGTAAAACCATTTTCTAAATTGGACATTACGTCTATTTTTTCCAAATTTTAAATCACACGTTTTTGAACCTTTAAAACATTTTTGGCCCGCCAACCACTTAACACATTCAAAAGACCTATCATAGAGTAATCTAATGGTGAACAAACTAGAGTGTTCTTATGGCTACTTTCGGAGTAATATCAGTTAGAAATTGGATGGTAAAACCATTTTCTAAATTGGACATTACGTCTATTTTTTCCAAATTTTAAATCACGTTTTTGAACCTTTAAAACCATTTTGGCCCGCCAACCACTTAGCACATTCAAAAGACCTATCATAGAGTAATCAAATGGTGAACAAACCAGAGTGTTCTTATGGCTACTTTCGGAGTAATATCAGTTACAAATTGGATGGTAAAACCATTTTCTAAATTGGACATTACGTCTATTTTTTCCAAATTTTAAATCACGTTTTTGAACCTTCAAAACCATTTTGGCTCGCCAACCACTTAGCACATTCCTAAGACCTATCATAGAGTAATCAAATGGTGAACAAACCAGAGTTTTCGTATGGTTACTTTCGGAGTAATATCAGTTACAAATTAGATGGTAGTACCACTACAAACAAGTAAAAAATTGCTAATCGCTACTTAAAACTAGAGTGAAAAAATTCACTTCTTGTGCTTCAAGGAGTGGACAAAAAATAAAGGAATTTGTAAGTGAATAACGGAACTTTTATTAATTTGGACTAGATTGGTCAAACGACAAAACTTTATTTAAAAAGAGAATCAAAGGCCTGAGTTCTCGGAAACTATTGATACAACTGAAATTTTACAAGAATGCAAAA